>BJCM01213961.1:0-16054 GCA_018326385.1 Flaveria bidentis
CCTGAGAAAGCAATATACTGCAATCTTGAAAACCCATTTCCTTGTGTTGTGTTCTTTGGTTCTGTCTCATATAATTACTTGTGTTCTTAGTGTCATATCTTGTGGTTAATCCAGTTCACTGTTTGATTAAGTTTGAGTCACTCTCCTCTTTGTGTTGTTGTGTTGTAATTTGCAAAGCCTTCAACGGTCCTACAGAGTTAATTTGCTTCAGAAGAAAATTATTCTTGAAAACATACAAGTGTTTAAGAAAAGATTTTAGTTTCAGAAGATATTTCAGATCTTACTTCCAAAGGCAATTTTACTTAGATAGTTGTTTGTTTTAAAAGCATAAATTTCTTCCGAAGATAAATCCATATCTTTCAAAGGAAAAAAGATCAATATTTTCAAAAGTCTAAGGAATGTCTTCTAAAAAGATTTTCATCCAGAGAAAACAAGAGCTTATGAAGGTGATAAAATAGACAAAATAGGACAAACATATTTTAAGAAATAATATGATTAAGTTTTAAGAAAGGCTACTCAAAGTTAATCATCCAAATAGCTGATACAAGATATTTAAATCTATGCTCATCAAAAGCTTTGGTGAATAGATCAGCATATTGATCATTTATGTTAACCTTGACAATTTTAATTAATCCCTTTTTGAAGTTATCTTTAATCAAATGATGCCTGATATTGATATGCTTTGTCCTTGAGTGCTGCATACAATTCTTTGTGATTGAGATAGCAGTATTGTTGTCTATATGAATAAGAGTATCCTTGAAGTTTAATCCATAGTCAAGCATCTGATTTTGAATCCAAAGCACTTGAGCATAGCAGCTTGTAGCAACAATGTATTCAGCTTCAGCAGTTGATGCAGAGACATAGGATTGTTTCTTACATTACTAAGAGACTATTATTCCACCAAGAAATTGACATCCTCCTGATGTAGACTTTGCAGTCATGTTGCAGCCACCATAGTCACTATCTATATAAGCATACATATTGAAATCAGATTTCTTAGGATACCAAAGACCAAGTGATAGAGCACCTTTGAGATATCTTATAATTCTTTTGACAGTGATTAGGTGTGACATCTTGGGGTTGGCTTGATATCTTGCACAAATACATGTAGAAAACATGATATCAAGCCTACTAGTTGTGAGGTACATAAGAGACCCAATCATTTCCCTGAAGAGATGCTCTTCAACACACTCCCCCTCAAGTTTAGGTCCAAGAGAGTAATTTTTGGCTATGGGTATCTTAGCAACCTTACAATCAGTCATGTTAAATCTTTTAAGTATGTCTTGAACATACTTTGATAGACTTATGAAGATGCCATTGTCAACTTTCCTCACTTGAGTTCCTAGAAAAAATTTGAGTTCCCCTATGGCGCTCATTTCAAATCTTTCTTTCATCAACTTTTCAAAGTCTTTACAGAGCTTTGAATTAGTTGACCCAAATATAATGTCATCCACATATACTTGAACTAGCATTATGTCATTTCCTGTTCCTTTGATGAAGAGAGTTCCATCAGTAGGAACCTTCTTGTAGTTATGCTAACAGAGATACTGTGATAGAGTCTCATACCACTTCCTTAGTGCTTGGTGCAATCCATAAAGAGCTTTATTAATCCTGCAGTCATAATCAAGATGATCAGGATCTGCAAACCCAGGTGGTTGCCTGACATACACCTCTTCATCAATCACCCCATAAAGAAAAGCACACTTGACCTCAAGCTAGTAGACCTTGAAGTTCTTGGATGTAGTGAAAGCTAAGAATATCCTAACAGCTTTCAGTCTTGCTATAGGAGCAAAGACATCAGTGTAGTCAATTCCTTCTTCTTGTGTATACCCTTGAACAACCAGTCTTACTTTATTCTTGATGACAAATCCTTTATCATCCTTCTTATTCTTGAACACCCATTTGGTCCCTATAGTAGTCTTCCCTTGAGGAATAGGACATAGGTTCCAAACCTTCTACCTTTTAAATTGAAACAGCTTCTCTTGCATAGCCTCAACCCAACTTCCATCCTATAGCGCCACATCAATTTTCTTTGGCTCTATCTGGGACAAGAAACAAGAGTGAAGACAAACATTTGGATCATGGGTTTGTCCTTTTGTTCTTACCCTTGTATCAACATCTCTAATGATGTTTGTGGAAGGGTGAGACTTGTGGATCCTTAGCTGAGGGATCATAACAAGTTGCTTAGATAGATCTAAATTAGAGAAATTCAGATCTAGCAATAAGGATTCACCCTCCATATCAGCACACTTATCATGATTAACTTGATCCTATAAGTGTGTGACATCATTGATGTTGTCATCAATGGAGTGGTTATCTGCATCAAGAAATTTCTGATCACTGTCACCACCACCATGCTCTCTAACATTTGAAGCTCCTAATTCTGAGTTGTGTGCCTCTAAGCTAGAATTTGAAGGCACCCGAGAAGTATTAGCAAGATTTGTCATTGATGTGCTGGCAGAAGCTTCATTTGCAATTTTGGTTACCACTAGAGCTGAAGATGTGTTGCTTGAAGGTCTTCTTAGCTCAAATCTTGGATGAGGATCACATATAGGTAATATATCTGTAGACCCCGAAACATGCTCACAAGTATTGTTAAAACAATTAGTAGCTAAATCAAGATTACATAGCCAATCCGGACCAGTTGCTTTCACACTGGGAGTGTGCTCATTGAAAGTCACTTTGGCTGACTCCTCAACTATTCAAGTTCTGAGATTGTATACTCTATAAGCCTTAGCTTGAGAAGAGTATCCAATGAAGTGTCCATCATCTGATTTCTTAGCAAACTTGACAATTTGATCTTTGGTATTCAATATGGTGCAAGGACATCCAAATGACCTAAGAAAACCAATGAAAGGTTACCTCTTGTGCCAAAGTTCATAAGGAGTCTTACCATGAGTCTCAACCACTAAAACTCTGTTTTGCACATAGTAGGCAATGTTGATTGCCTCTGCCCATAAGGTGATGGGCAGTTTAGAGTTAAACAACATAGTTCTTGCAGCTTCATAAGTGTCCTAATTCTCCTCTCAGCAACACCATCTTGCCGAGGAGTCCTAGGAGCACTATATTGTCTTGTAATACCCTTATTTTTCACAAAATGTATAAGAAAGAAGACCCAAGTGAATCTAGTAAAGTCATCTGTGATCACCAAACAGTAAGAGGTTCTTCCGAGACTCATTACTCTAGTGGGGCCAAAGAGATCCATATATAATAAGTGTAGGGGATTAGTGATGGAATTTCTTTCTTTTGGTTTGTGAGATACCTTGTGTTGTTTCCCTTTCAGGCATGCAACACAGTGATCATCACTTGTAAACTCGTTCTTTGGTATTCTAGTTACCAAATCATTCTTAATCAATTTATTCATATTTTTAAAGTTTACATGGCATATTCTTTTATGCTAGAGAAAAGACTCATCACTGTTTACTTTAAATAGAAAGCATGAAACTTCTCCTGAGGGAGATGTTTCTTACAGATCCATCTTGTACATGTTCCCTTTCTTGGGGGCTCTGAGCAGGATATGTTCATGAGGAATGACCACCCCGGGCCTGAGAATAATGCACTCATGCTTAGTGAAGAGCATGTTATGACTCTGATCACAAAATTGGGACACACTCAAAAGATTGTACCCAAGCTCCTTGACAAAGTTTACCTTATCAATACTGAGCTTACCATTTGTGACCTTGCCCCTTCCTATAATGTAACCCCCTACATCTCCTCCAAAACCAACTAATCCTCCATCTATTCTTTCAAACTTTTAGAGTAGTGACCTACTGCCTGTCATGTGCCTAGAACAGCCATTGTCAATAATCTATACATTCTTGTTTGTCTTGAGTTGTTCCTGTACAAAAGAGATGGTTAGTTACATTTGGAAACCCCAAACCCTACCGGTCTTGGGCTCATCAAAAGAAATTTAAGACAATGCAATAGTAATTGATCCTATAGTCATGCTAGAAGGATCATTTGCTGAAGTTGATGAAGAACTTCCAGCCACTTGGTCTTTCTTTGACTTCCATACGACCTTTGGAAGCTTAGACTTGACCTTCAATAATTCGGAAGTTTTGTTGACTTCGGAAGTTTTGGTGATCGGGCCTTCGGAAGATCTTGCTTTCAGTACAACAGTCTTCAGTACTTCGGAAGTATTCCTTCCTTCCGAGTCCAAAGTTTTTTTCGAAGACAAAATTTCCACTTGTCTTCTTCTTCATTTTGGATCTTCTGAAGGAAAAAGATTTTCTTTTCGAAGCTTGCTTCTTCTTCTCCAAACTCTTAGAAGTTTCTTTCTTTGTGATGTGGAAAGTACTCTTTGGATTGTAAACACAATCCTTGGCAAGGTGAGAGGTACTCCCACACATAACTCATTCCATTTTCTTTCTTCTAGGAGTATTCTTCTGTGAAGAAGGCTGAACTTGATCACTTTCACTCTCTATCTTTATCTTCTCAAATGATGTGGCAATCCTTGTGGGGTTAGAACTACCATTGGAGCTTGATGGTTCATGTTGTACAGCACCAATGCACAACTTATCAGCCTTCTTCTTGATGATGGGATGATTTGGACATGAACTAGAACACTTGTTGTTGGAGTTCAAGTTTGTGTACTCAGCTTTAACAACTTCAAATCCTGCAGAAATAAAGACTTGTTTCTATGAAGAGTTGAAGGTGGCCTTGATCTCGTGGGCCTTTTTGGACTTCCTTTTGGCCTTTCTGATCAAATTCTTTCTCTTGGACTTTGTCATCCTAACAACTTTACTCTCCTCATAGGGATGGTGACCCTTCTTAGAATGCTCTTCTTCACTCTTCTTAGAGCCATTTTCACCGTATACTCTTCATGCTCTTCAGTCAAGGGGTCTATAAGGGGAAGCTCATCTTCACAAGTTCCACACCTAGGAGATCTTACAGACAAGATTGTGTGTGGAGGAGCTATCTCACAAGATCCTAGTCCCTTCTTATTTTGTTAACAAACTTTTGCATGAAAAGATGAGCATATCATGTTCTTGAAGGTCTATTCTTCAAGAACGCATTTTTATTGCCTGGCTTTGCTGATCACAAGCTCAGCCTGGCATTCAGTTAACTTGGTTATGAGATCCTGATCTCAGTCCTATAATTGGTGTACTCATGTTTAAGAACTGAAATAGTTTTGTCTAAGTCCTCTATCTTTAACTTATAATCATTTTCAGCCCTTTTGAAATCAGATTTTAAGATATTCAAGGACTCAAGATCAGATCTCATCTCTAATTTGTAGGACCTGTATCTATTAACTTTAGCAATACATTCAGGAGTGCAAAGATGTTCCAATACCTTGGCTTTATCGTGGTCAGCCATGAGTGCTTGGTTTGGAGATGCTTCAGCTTCCCATCCTAGGGATCTCTCTCAGTGTAGTTTGGTCTGGATTGAGTCTGGCCACCATTTGTTCGTGGTTCCTTACACTCTCTAGTAAAGTGTCTCATCTGGTTACAGTTGTAACACTTTACCTTGCTTTTATCCAGCCCAAACTTTCCACTAGCTGCATTTCTAGGAAACTTCCTCCCTGTCTTCTTGTAGAACTTCTTGGCTCCGTGAGTGAGAAGAGCCATTTAGTAAACTATCTCCATATACTCCATATCATCTAGATGGATATAGTCCAAGTCTTAAGGGTGAAGAGAAAGGTGCCTGTTGATTCATCAGCAGAAACAAAAGCCTGAAAAGAACTTGTCTCTTGGAAGGGACTTCCTTGAGTGTAGCTTTCTCTTGGAGTCTTTGGGAAGGTGATAAATGGAACCTTTTGTAGGTTGTCAATGTAGCATATAAAATGATGTTGAGGTTCTATGTTATCACTTTCAGTCACATGAAGGACTGAACCCATTTGATTGCTAGAGCTAGCAGATGGATTTTGAATGTTCATCTCCATCTGGTATCCACTGAGAATACCATACAACTCTGTAAGAGTAAGAGTCTTAAGGTTCTCAGTCCTCTTGATAATATTACAATAATATGTCCATTGTCTAGGAAGAGAGGACATAAACTTCCTCACAATGTCCTGTCCTCAAGAGTTACTCAAACATCCATTAGAGTATCCACAATCTCAATATACCTAAAGTATTGTTGAGTCATGGTTTCACCTACCTTGAAGGTGAAGTTTTCAAACTGCTGGTTGAGGAGATCCTTCTTGTTCTCTTTTGCTTTATTAGATCCCTTATACATAAGCTTCAGTGCTTCCCATAGTTGCTTGGCAGTCTTGTACTTCTTGAAGCCTCTGTAGATGGAGTTTGGAAGAGTAGTTTGAAAGGTTGTCATGGCCTTTTGACCAATCTCTATTCTCTTTCTGTCTTCATCAGAGAAATCAGCCATAGCCTTTGGAATCATACCACCAGCAGCAGTAGAAGAGGTGTTTGGTATGTAACGTCCTTCAAAAACAGAGTCCCACACCCTAGAGTCTTGAGACTTGATAAAGCCTTCCATTCTTTGACACCAAGTATCAAAGTCTCTAGGAGTGATCAGTGGAGACTTTGTCATAGTTCCAGTTTCCATATCAGCCTTATTGATAGCTGCCATTTGAGTTGTTAAGTGTTTTGTGTGTGTGAGGGATCTTAAGATGGTGAAATCTTATATCAAGAGGCTGAAAGGCTCTGATACCAAATACAGGACCGTTTAAAAGGGTAATGCACTTTAGAAAACAATAACACACTTGAGGAGAGTTCTTTAGAACACTTAACATATCAAATAGGGAACTGTTTAACTATAATAAAAGATGCTAAGAACACAAGTAAATGAGAGACAGAACAAGATAGCAAAACAACACAAGTATTTAGGTTTCAAGAATGTTGTATATTGTTTCTCAAGTTTTATTACAAAGTGTTACAAAGCATAATGGAAAGTTACAAGTACTTGAGATACATATACTACATCTTATAGTCGGCCTTACTTCGAAGGCATTTGGATACATAAGACTAGACAACAAAATCAAATGTAGAGTCAAAAGGTAGATTGCCTTTTGACTAGTGACTATGACATGTCATAGCTCACATCCAAATATATTCCAAAAAGAATTAGGTACATAAAGAAGAAAGCTCAGACTCAAGACCTCAATGTACAGTTAACAAAAGCATGGACCTTTTCACCAACTCTGTAAGTTGGTGACTAGTCAGAGTTGAAGTTAAAAGGTGGTCCAGCTTTATGGTAAAGTACATCAGATAAAAACATGTTCATAAAGTCTTCAGAATAAATCTGTCTTTACTCTTTGGCTTCAGAATATTTTGTCCTGAACCTTCAGAAAACTTCACTTTTGGCTTCGGAAGATGTTGATCTTTGTTTCAGAAGATTTTACACTTAGAATATTTCTACTGCAATGTGTAAAACTTTCGAAGCATTTCTACTTCAGTTTTTTGGTGCATGCATGCAGAGAGACTTTGGATGTTTTTAATGTTTTGGCTGCATCAGACTTATTGGAATCCTTACATTTACTTTAAGATTATATAGTACCACTTAAAGGCACACCAATTATAATGTTTTATATATTTTTTTCTATAGAAAATTAGTAAAAGCAAAGAATTGGTTTTAAAAATAAAAAAAATACTATCAAAAAGAAATATTTGAATTAGACATTAATATTTTCAATTGTCTTTTAGTTCTTTATCGTCTCTTTTCCTTTTTTTTATTTGTTACCATCAACAAAATCATTATTTTCTAAAAATTAAAATGTTTTTAACTAGTTTTTGAAGCTTGTTCTTATTTCGTTAGAAATATTTTATTTTATTTCATAAGTGGTTTCTTTAATTTATTAGATAACTATTTTTATTTACTTTTTATCCAGTTTTATTATAATATTTTTTTATTAATGTAGAACTTTTAATCAAGTCTATTAAGATATAGAGTAGTCATTTTTTATTATGGAATTTAGAAGGTTCTTTAGATTAATTTTTGTATTGTCCGTGCTTAGTTGTATTATCATGTGAGTGTAAGTATAATACTAAACTTAACTAGATATGTGCATGATTATATGTTATAATTAGTATGAAAAGGCATCACGGACTCTTCTTTCAATGAGGTTATTTCTTTACTAAATATCAATGCAATTTTTACTTATACCGTCATATTTTACGTTTTTTGTCATTTAAAATTGCTCGACACGAGATTAGTCAATATTTTATTTTTTTTAATTGTCACGTTAGGTTTTTAATTAAAATTTGGAATACATGTATATATCAATGGTTTTCTCATATAAAACTTTGATAAAAATTTGATAGCATTGTTTATTACTTATATTTATTACTCATAGTAATTTTAATCGTATATTTTAAAATATCATTTTATAATTAATAAAATTTATTTTATTTAATATTTTATTTATTCAACCCGTGTAATACATGGGTTTACTAAAGCTACTATAAGTATATACAAGTGAACTAATGTAGTGGCGAAGCTTTTAAGGGTCTTCGGACCTATTGTTCTACTTAGAAGTGGAAATTCGTTCAAAAATTTTTATAAGTATTGCGTTTTCTAGTTCGACCTACTCTAATTTCTATCCCATGATTTTCTTTCCTCCTAAACAGCTAATGAACTAGCGAGTTGGATACCTTTAGCAAAAGTTCTATTTGAGGCTACCAATGAACATTCATTATTTATGACAGCAAGAGAATGTGTTTAACGGTAAACGAGTTATCTGTTTAACAGTAAGAGAAGGTGGTGATCAAGTGGTATTTAAAGAAGATGCAGTGTTAGTTAACACTGCAGACTTAGCATTTTGGTAATTACCCGACTCATTCTTAGATTTTGTTCGCTAAGGGTGACCAATAATTTTAAAACAATGTTCAACAATATGACCCATTTTGTTGCAATGCGTGCATTTCAAATTCAGGTTAGTTCCTTTTCCAAACCTTCTTTGACTATCATTTTATTTGATTTGTTTTTGACATAAAACCCATATTTTGATTTTTTGTTATATTAGTAGACCCTCTGTGAGATTCCTCTCTAAAAATGATTGAAAATGTTGTTTTAATAGTAGGTAGATGGTCTCGAGTTAACAAATTTGTTCTCACATGTTGATAGATGTCATCAAGACCCATGAGAAACTACATAAATTTTATTAGTTGACTAAAATAAATAAATTCTTTTAAATCATTACATGAGCACGAAGGTAATTGAACCGTTACATCTAACTAATTCCACATTGTATTTAGTTTATGATAGTACTCAGAAACTATTGAACCATTCTATTTTAATGAATTTTTTTTACACAAACCAAACACAAGCAACCCATCAACTTTGTCCTATGTTTCTTTTAAATTCACCTTAACTTTAAATGCTAATTTAAAGTATACTTGACCAACATAAAGTTAATCAACCACAATGTTAAGCAACCAGGTAAGAACAACTGACTTACATCTATCTTATTGTATAGCAAGAATCTTATGATCAATTGCCCTTTTACAAGACCCATCTATGAACCCAATCTTATTTTTAGCCTGAAGTGCTAGTTTCATTGCGTTTGCCCTTACTGTATAATTCTTAGTTCCTTTTAATTTATGTTTCATATAGTTAGGTTATTAGAATCACTAGGTGTAATAAAGTGGGTTGCTAGTGTAATTCCAGGATAATCACACTTGAATCAAATCATGAAGATTATAGATCAAAGTATGCTAATCACAATAAAAACCCCTTTGATCTTCAATTAGATTGCTAATAATGTGTTTACAAGTAATCCCTCAATCTTTTGGTCATTCAACCGTTATCAACACTAATGACAATTAACCTATATATAGTCTATACTAATATTCACTAATTGCACTTAACCCCCTAGACTTAGGCTAATTAATGAAAGTTACATATAATCATAAAAATGACTAAAACAAGATACAATATATTTTGCGCGCACAAAATATATTTATTACAATAAAACTCCTAGTCATTAAATCTTCAATGTCTCGTCTCGGTTCCTCGTCTCGAACGTGTTGGGTTTGACTTTTGTTGATTTTGATCGTGATGTTGACTTTTGTTGACTTTCACTGTGTTGATAATATAGACTATCTTTTACAGCTCCAACAGCTAGCATCTTGCTTACTTACAAGGGTTTTAGTAACAACAATGGGACAAGGTCCAGAGGTGGGTGGAACAACATATACAGATTCAAGATCAACCATATAATTAAATAAGAAATGATAACAAGCTGACACATGCACAGAGAACAATACAAACCAGAGCCAGGTCCTCACACCACTTAAGTTGCAGATCAAGGGTTAGTTAGTGTTGTTTATGCAAGCACACAATCAAGAACACACAAGTGATGCACACAAGTGAACAGATCAAGAAGAACAAGAACACATATAATGCACACAAACAGAAAACAGGGGTTGACTCTACCTATTAATACTCAATGATGGTCATCCTAACCCAACCCAAACAATGCCTAATCAAAAGAATATTCGTGATGCGAAAATAAAGAACTTAAAGAAGAGAATAATGGAACAAACTCACCTAAGGGCGCCCAAGTTAGGGTATTCCAATCCTTTAGACAACAAGAGATGTAACCTTCACTTAGGGTTACAGCCGCTTAACACCACCCAAGTTTGGGTACTTTAACCTCAACAATAGATCTAGGGTATTAACATGAAACCCTAGAGCACCAATAGATGTCTTCGCAGAGAAGCAATAGAACAAATACAGATATAAAAGAGTAATCCCAAATAAACCAATGTCGAAACCCTTAACACAGGTTACACAAGAGACCTTATGGCTTTGAATCGCAAGAATGAGTGGAAGAACCTGAATTGAAGATAAGTCAATTAGATCCCAAGTAGCTCTAACACCATGTCAAAAGTATAGAAATATATGATAGAATCAACTCAATATAGATATAAAAGAGTAATCCCAAATAAATCTATCAAGAATAGGAAGTCTGTTTACATGAAGAACACTCAGAAAAATCCAAGAACTAACTGATCATCAAAGTAATAACCAGATGAAAAACAAGATAGAAACAAGAATTAGTGGAACTTTAATAGCAGACAAAGGGAGTTAGGGTTTCAATAGAAAACCCTAGATGATAAGTTAAAAAGAGATGGGAGGAGCGTCTGTGTTTTGATAGAATGGACCTCTGCTTTTGCGAATACATATAAGACCAAACATCAGCAACTCACGAGCCCAACAATCCCAAGCCCATAACAACAACAGCCACGAAGCCAAAAACAATAACAGACCCAAAACAAAAAATAAAAACAAAGATATTAGAACATACATCAATGTAACACCCGGAAATTTTCTTTGAAGCCGACGAAAGAAGAAAAGAAATAAAGTCCAAAGTCGAGGGACCAAACTTGCCAAAACGGAAGAAACTTTGATAAGTGGGAGTATAAATGGGGGAGGCTAGCCCACACCCTCCCCATTCTTGCTAACTTAGCCAAAGAAGAGAAGAGAAGGATAAAAGAGGAGAAAAGTTTGGTTCGGGTGGATTCGAGCGTGGAAATCGAAGAGTAACGGGTCAAATCGAAGCTCTACTAGACGAGATCATTTGTGTGAGTTCTAGGACCCCTCTTTTACACGTTTTCAACTGATTTTGGGGGCTGGAACACATCTAAAACCCATTTTTGGAAAGGTTGGTTGTTGACCCATTTTTATGCGTACGTGTATGTGTTTGATGCATGTGGGGTTGGAGTTTGGGCTTGTGTATGCTTGATTGATGTTGTGGTAGGTGTTTCTAAGGTTTAGGATGGTTGATTTAGGCTAAAATCGAGTTTGGAAGGGTTTGGAGGCCGAAAGAGGCAGTTTGCGTTCGGCTGGAACTACATTCTGCATCAGTTAGGGCTAGGCAACCGATTGGAGTGTGACTTTAGGCCATACGGCCGATTGGCTTGTGACTAAAGTCCATGCGCACGATTGCCATGTGATTGAGTTCCATACGCAAGATAGTCATGCGACTAAAGTTCATGTGCCTATAAGGCATGCGATTGAAAGTTATGCGATTAAGGTTCGTTCGCATGAAGGTTATGCGACTGAGGTCCATGTGCCTGGAGGCCCCGACTGGGGTCCCTTCGTACGAAGGGTATGTGACTGAAGCCCATGCGCCTGAAGGCCATACGCATGAAGATCATGTGACTGAGGGTACATTCCTATAGGGTCCATTCGCCTGATGTCCATTCGCCTAAGTGCTCAGTCGCCTGGAAGGCCATGCGACTGGAGGGTGTCCATACGCCTAGGTAGGGCTCATAAGCCCGAAAGAATAGCAGTTTATTTTGTGACTTTCGAGGGAAAGTGCAGTTGTGGGTTTTGACTCGGAAGGTTCTCTGAGGCTTGTGTAAGTTGACTTTCGAGGTCACAGGCGTTATGTTGGGCACGTGTGTGATGTATGATTGATGTGTGTGTATGATGGTATGTATGCTTGATGATAACCTATGCGATGATGTGTTTATGTTTATGTTTATATTCCAGTTACGTATGCATATCTTTCTGTGGCTTTGCGTCGAACATTTATGAATGTAATGAAAGTATTATGTAATGTAAAGTGGAAGATAATGAAAAGAGGAACATGAATGAATGAATGAATGCATTAATGAATGAATGAAATGTGAAAGGCTTGCATGCGAAATGTACAGAAGTGCATGGCTCTAAAATGCCGTAAGCTCAACCGCGTATGGTTCAGCTAGCCCTTAAGGGTGCACGCAGGGTTCCAGTCTTTGTGACTGACCATTGGTGTGGTACATGGTGTATATTTTTTACCCGCGCTATGCATAATGTTGGGGGTGTAGTATGTATCAGTTACCCGAGTTATGCATATCGTTGGGGGTGTAGTATGTCATAGTTACCCATAATGTTAGGGATGTAGAATATGATGGTTACTCGAGTTACGCACAAGGTCGGGGGTGTAGTATGCAGTGGTTTATAGCGGTTACCCATGTTACCCATAATATTGGGGGTGAAGAATATAGTTGGGATCTTTGTCGCTTACCCCGATGCTGGTGCCAGGCGATGTGTCGTGTGGAAGTTGTTTATGAACTTCGGCCCAGTAGCCGTATAGTTTGGGGCATAGCCGTTGACGCTGATCCAGAACATGAGGAAATAACTGATGTAATGATCCTAAACTTTACCTTAGGTACTGTGGCCAGAGGTGCTGTGCACCGTGAATGAAGGTCTATGATAGACTTAGGCCCAGTATCATGAGCATGAAGGGTAAAGTTCATGGTGATGACGAAAGGAAAAGATGTAATGATGAATGAACGAAAGAAAGTAAGAATGAATGAATGAATGAACGCAAGTTAATGAATGATGAAGATAATAATGATATTATCTATGTGTACATATATTGTATGATCACATGAAAGTAAAGAATGGTTTTAACAAAAGAAAAGTATGTTTTATTTTATAAAACTAGAACTCACTCAGCAAAGCTGACTTTGATGTGTTTCCGGTTGGAAGATAATGATTGCTGAGGATGGCACGAGGTGGCTACTCAACTCTTTTGGGATGGCATCCATCTATTTAATGCTTTTGTGATGTAATGCAACAATGTATTTTGTAACTGCTTAACGATGTATTATTTTGAAAAAGTTTTTATAATGAAATGAGATGTCATTTTTAAATGTTTCCGCTGCAATATTTATGTAAGAGAAATGAAAATGTAGGTTTTATGTGCAATGATTTACCAGCTGTAAGCGTCCCAGGAACGGGGCCTTACAATCAAATTATAAAAAACTAGAAATATAAGCTAGTCCAAGAAGGCACTAAGACATGATCCAACTACTTGAACTAATGCGAGTAGTTTCATACCACCGCTCAAACAAATTGTTGTTATTTCGAGAAACTTTTTTGGAACTTTCACATATCTTTGATATTATTTATTTTTGTGAAGAGAATTTTATTAAGATAAAGAATAAATAATGAATAAGAAGTAACATGTCTTTTTAAACATTTGAACAATAAATAATTTTTACATTTAACTATAACAATTATCAACTTTTAAATGACAATTCTATAAAAACTTACTTTGATATAAAAAATGTATTCATAAATATATACAAAGAAGGAAAAGACATGTGGTAACATTACAAACTTTGTCATTAGAGAAATCTTTTTCAGTTACAAATTTAAAAAGTTTTTTTGGTTGTACTATAAATAAATAAGTCTAAAAATATCAAAATAAGAAGAATGGATTTAACTTAGAAAACAATAATTAATTAGTGTTAAAGTTGATATAATAACTTAATTTATAATTTTACTTATAAAGGGGAATCTATAAACACTAATAAACCAAAGTTTTTTGAGCCACATGGCATTCTCTAAAACTAATTATTTTTCACATGGCAACCTCTCACACCATCTTCATTTTTTTCCTGCTTATTACTTGACCCGATTAATAACATTAACATGGACCTTCTTTTAACCCATGTACTACCCATTCTCTTATCTCCTTTCAATTTCACAATTACTAAACCCTACATCCCAGAACACCTCACCTCTGATGTCTTCACTATTTACATAGCCATCACTCCATCTTCTGAGAGGTATTCACTTCTCCAAAAAACCCAAACATCAGCACACCCAAAGGATTCATAACAGTTACAGTTCCATCCATCCATCTTCTTGCCCTAATCTAACGAGGTATTCTTCTTGCCCTAAACTTTTATTCTTCTTCCTAAACCACAAATCTCTTACTTGATTGACATTATTTGTTCTAACTTTTAACTTTCTTGTAAGGCCCCGTTCCCGGAACGCTCATAGTTGGTCAATCATCGCACATAAAACATATATTTACATTAACTTTACTAAAATCGTGCAGTGGAAACACCTTAAACAAACATTTCATTTCCTTTAAATAAACACTTTTGCAAACTAATACATAGTTCATTACAAAATATAGTTCGTTCGTATTACAATGCAAAAACGTTATACAAAAGAATGCCATTCAGAAATGCCAAGTAGCTGCCCCGCGCCATCCTCAGCAATGCTCACCTGCCAACTGGAAAATACATAAAAAATCAGCGTTGCTGAGTGAGTTCTAGTCTTTTAAAAACATTACATTACCTTCCATTCATTAAAACATTTTCATTACTATCGCACATGATCATACATTGTACATACATCAAGGTAATCATTATTATCTTCATCATCGTTCGTTTCGTACATTTCGCACGTTTCGCACATTTCGTACTTATAGCACATTTCGTACATTTATTATCTTTCACTTCTATGTAGGTCCTGTCATGTACTTAACCCCCTCTAGAGCACCAAAAAATTCATCTAGGGTTAAGCGACAAGGACCCCATATCGCACGTATGGAGTGGTCACTAGGACAGACTCCCGCTGTGTGTGTGAACTCTTCTGGGTTCGCCAAGGTCGCTCTCTGTATAACTTGTGTGTGTGAACTCTTATGGGTTCGCCAAGATTGCTCGATGTATAACACACAGTAATTAGGAAATCCCACATATTGGAGCAGTCACCAAGACTGAACTCTTACTGTGTGTATGAACACTTATATATTAGCCAAAATCGCACGCTGTAGACACACACAGTTGAGCTAACAACTCTAAATGAGTTGTGAACCTCTTTTCATTTGCTTGCAAGGCTTTTCATTCGTTCCTTCATTATGTTCCACTTTCATTATCTTAAATCTTTCACTTCGTTAAGATAATACTTTACGTACATTATCAATATCACACCACATAAAGCCACATCATCATACATAATAAGGAACAAAGAAGAAAACATTCATACATAGCATACATAATAAACATACATCAAAATCAATCATAAATCATCCTAAACATCATGCATCGCACATTCACATACATAAACATATGCATATCAAGCATAAATCATCATAAAACTTAAGTGACCCACCGCGGGACAACGGGTGTCACACCCTCAAAATCCACGTGCGGAGTTTAACCGCGAGGCGTGTGAACAAACCAGGATCACAGTCAATAGTTACTCAGAACGACTCTATATGCAATAATAAACCAAATCAACCAAAGTAAAACTTGAAAACTGTGCGGAAGCGTATAAATAAAACAACCCAAAGAAATAGAAAAGTAAATTGTGGCAAAACATGTGCCAACCCAATGAACAATACAAAACATTGAAAACAGATATAATG
>BJCM01213962.1:0-15012 GCA_018326385.1 Flaveria bidentis
TCTATACAAGTGGCCACTGTTCTATGACACGCAGGATATTGTACAAGCCCTCCAATTCCAAAATGTGACCAGACTCTGCTTTGCATTTGAAATACATGCAGGAGTTACAAGAGAGGAGAAGTACAAGAAGTATGAGGAGCTTATGAAGAATGTAAGACAATAGATGAATCTAGGTCGAAGGGGGAGTTTGTAGATGCATGTGTACCTAGTTTCTGAGCTTAATGTAATATGTCTTTATTGCTTTACACGTATGTAATAGATTGGGTACTTAATGAAATACAAATGTTTGGTTGTGCTTATAATGTTTATTATTTCATTAATTAGTTGTTTAACGCTTATTGAATTGACTATATAGGTTTATGGTTGTTTGAACTAATATTAGTAATGTAATGATAATTAATTATATTCAAACTTAGTAATATGAAGTTCTCATGCGAATGTCCCATGCTAATGGACCATACGCATGAACAACTTCATACGAATGACTCAGTCGCACGACTGAACCAGGAGACTGGATCAGTCGCATGAATGTAACATAAGATTGACTCAATCACACGATTGAACACTCAGTCGTACGTATGAATCAACTGCATGGCTCAATCACACGACTGAACCATGCAAATGGTTCAGTCACCCGAATGAGAAACCTTAACCTATAAATAACACCTAATTCATGGAAAAGCGTAAGAATTAAGAACACTTCGACTACATCCGTACCATAGATGTCCAGAGACCTCTAAGAACCTGTTCTAAGTTCATAGATCACACTAGATCGATTTAAAATCATTCTTAACGTTTAGATTCAATCCATAATTGTTTCTACATGCGTTCTCACTGATTGGATCGCCAATCAAATAGAATTCCGCACTATTTGATTCGGTATACACGTTTATCAGTTAGTATTTCGTTAAATACACGATCCTAACAGTATTGTTATATAAATAAGTTAAATAACAACAAATAAAAGTTTGGTTAAGTTATAAAATTAAAAGGTTTTAATTTTATAAACTTATAACGAATAAACTTAGTGTTGAAATTATTTTAAAATGGGTGGGAAACCCTTCATTTTCGGCCGCCCCTTGTTTGCTCCACTTGGGATTCCTTTGTCTTATTTTAATACAAGACATTAACCCATTTCACACTCCACTCCACCACATTCTCACACACACCAAGTGCATGCTCCATCTTCTTCTTCCTCCTTGCAAATTCTTGGCAAAGATTAACAGTGGTTTTCAAAGAAGGTTTTTGATGTCCACTTCCTAACAAGTTATGTGTTTTGCTAAAGCTTTTGTGTATACTAGCTTGAGGCCTTCTTCTTTGGAGGTTTACATTCAAGAGCATCATCTCCTTTATTATTATCCATCTCATATGAGCCTTGTTCTTGGGTTTGTTCTCTTGGCTAATAAAATGGTTTATTTTCAGCATGTAAAACAAGTTGTATATCTCTAAATATCTACTGCATCTT
This sequence comes from Flaveria bidentis, assembly GCA_018326385.1. NCBI lineage: Eukaryota > Viridiplantae > Streptophyta > Magnoliopsida > Asterales > Asteraceae > Flaveria > Flaveria bidentis. The sequence continues at coordinate 1,466 of BJCM01213962.1, forward strand.
TGTTTAAATGGTTAAACAAGTCTGGATAAACTTGTAACAAACCCAACAAGACCAACATCTTCCAAAGATTAAAGTAAAGTCTTCCGAAGCCAAGAAGTGAAGACAGATTATCTTTCGAATACTTTTGAAGACATGCTTTTATCTGATTTACTTTACCATAAAGTTGGACCACTTTGCATTGCAACTCTATTGACTCACCAATTTTCACAAGTTGGTGAAAAGCTCCATGCTTTTGGTAACTGTACATTGAGGTATTGATTCCTTTACTTTCTTTTTTATGTATTTTATCCTTTTTTGAAATATATTAGGATATGAGCTAAGGCATGTCATAGTCATTAGTCAAAATGCAATTGGCCTTTTGACTCTACATTGATTATGTTGTTGTCTAGATCATGTATCCAGCTGGCCTTCAAAGTATGGCCGGCTGTAGGATGTAGTATAAGTATCTCAGGTCTTTGTAACTTATCTTAACACTTGTACACTTGTAAAAGAACTTGAGAGAAGTATACAACATCCTTGAAAACCAAACACTTAAGTTGTTTTTTGTTCTTGTTCTCTCATATTTGCTAGTGTTCTAAGTGTCAATCTTATGTTACCAGTTCCCTATTTGATTTGTGAAGTATTCTAAACAGTCTCTCCTTATTGTGTGTTATGTTGTAAGTGTCCAGAATTCCTTTAAATGATCTTGCAGTTTCTTTCCCATGTATTTAGTTAAGATTTTGTGAATATGTTTACCCATCGATCTACAGTTGCAAAATTTTGATTGAGATTCAAGAAAATGTTATTTACTTGGTAATGTTACCTTTGATTGACTTCTTACAAATTGATCATACATTTTGTTTCTTGTTTGAGTCTAATTACATTCATTCCGCTATTATAATTTCATTTTCTAATCTTATTGAGTGAATACAAATATTTATTGGTCCTTTACACCTAGTTTTGTTGAGTCGGATGTCAATAAAGAATTCTGTGGATCGAGAGTACTCATTTGCATTGATTTAGTGGACTTTTAAGAAAATATTATTTGATGTTAGTTATGGAGTGTTCTTGATTTGTTTTGATAAGAAGTGGATTGATTTAAAGTGTCACTCGTGTTGTTTTGTGTTTCGTTTTGGTTTCTATTTAAAAAATGGATACTATATTCATTTATCACACCCTAGGCCCATGGAGGGTGGTACGTCACAGACTGGTAGCAAACATGCTAGTGGAAACTAACCAACGCAAGATCACATAAGGTGAGATATCGCATGGCATTACATTTTAATGACAAATCCGGGGTATAGAAGTCGAGCCCTACACTCAGTCCTGGCTAGCCTCTTCTAAACTTGTGTTATACCGGTTAACCTGGTAGGAAAAATTGAGCCTTAAATAGGACACCATACCTGCCAGATGGTTCACCTTAGTATCTTTTTAAAACCTGTTACATGACACAAACGACCCCACATGATCTTAGTGTGGTACCCTTCCTTTTAATTCATGGGGAACACTAGAACTCACCTTAGAAATGAGGCAATAGACTTCCGCATATAGAAAACATTTCAATCATTGCTCTCTAGAATCAAGATTCAAACAATAAGCTATATGCTCTATGTTCATTATACATGTAATTTGTTGTTTCATAAGCTTTGATTCAACAACTTTCAAGTTAAAAAAGTTTTTCCTTTTGTTTGGAAAGTTAAAGTTTCATAAGGAAAAATGACAAATTTTTATTGAATTTAATTAGTTGGTTATAGTGACAACAAGATTATCAAGTGTTCTTAGTAAAAGAGGTGGAATTATTGGTGAATTTTCAGAATTACACTTAAGTCCCTCAAGTTTTAGAGTTTATAGTTTTTACCCTAAAGTTTGTTTGCTTTCATTTCTTGACTTATATGGCCCCTTATTAGTTTCTATAAGTTTAATACCACATTTAACTAATTAAATTCCAGTTTTTCCAGAATTTATCTCATGGTGATTAAAACATATAGATTTTTAGTTACCGGTTGCGGTAAAACCGACAATTTTTAAGAGTTTAGTTTCAAAATCTTTCAAGTTTGAAACGTAGCCATTATATGTTATTCCGACCACTAATTTCCCAAGCCCCACCCACTATGTTCTAAAAGGCGGATGGTGCTAATGAAGAATTCACTAGTCACCCCATAAGTAGCAAGATCATTCATACTATCCAATAAGATCTTAAGGTTATTCACATTCTCCTCCTCAATAACTTGGACTATTAAGGATGTTCCAATTAGGTCCTAGCCCGAAATTATGCTGATTTAAAAAAGCTAGCATCAAAGTGTCGATAGTTTTTGGCATCAACAAGGGCCTGCTGCTGAGCAGGAGCATCTAGTTGTCCAACAAGGTTTCCTAAGGTTTGGACAAGTTGACTTAGTGAGAGAATAGGCTCCATTGAGAGTCAAATTATTATTTTAGTTTCGCTTCTTGCTTGAAAAAAGAAGAAAGACTTGCTTGTTGGAAATTGTTGTTTTGTTTAATTAGTGAGTTTTGGGCATAAAGCAAAGATGCTTCTAAAGCTATCTCTCTTCTCTTATTTATAAAATTTCTAGTTGGATTAAAAGATAGATCCTAAATGGAATCTCTCTTACAGTTCAAGAGTTTTGAAAGACTCTTAGCACGGGAAGGGGATTTTAATTCATGGAAGGAGATAAACTACCTAGATCTTTGTATGTATGGGTCTCTTTAATTGAAGATAGAAAAAGAAAGAGGAAATGGGGGAGTGAGTTCGAGCTCTTGTTCCTCAGAAACTAAGACTGAGATAGCAAGGAGCCCATACATAGATCTTTGTATGTATGGGTCTCTTTAATTAGTCATTGTTGTGTAAGGCCCCGTTCTTGGGACGCTGTAAGCTGGCCAATCATCGCTCATAAAACCTATAATTACATTTATTATAAATAAAAATTGCAGCAGAAACATTTAAAACGACATTTTATTTCATTATAAAGGCTTTTGCAAAATAATACATCGTTATCAGGTTACAAAATACTTGTTGCATTACATTACAAAAGCATTATAAAAATGGATGCCATCCAAAAAGAGCCAAGTAGCTGTCGCGCGCCATCCTCAGCAATGCTCACCTGCCAACTGGAAAATGCATAAAAAGTCAGCGTTGTTGAGTGACTTCTAGTTTTATAATAAAACAAACTCTATCTTTCGTTTAAAAATCGTTCTTTACTTTCATTCAATCATAACAGGTTTTAAAATGTGATCACACATTGTATGTACACATAGATAATAATTATTATCTTCATAATCGTTCATTTCATACATTTATTATCTTCTCATTTTCATCTAGGTCCTGTCATGTGCTTAACCCACCTTTAGAGCACCAAGCAATTCATCTAGGGTTAAGCGACAAGGACCCCATATGTCTACTCATTCACTAAGACTGAACCCCTGTGTGCTTCCTCATGGGGTATATAACCCGCACACAGTTGAGCTGACAACCCCTCATTGGGTGTGAACCTTCGTACATTTGCTTGATCACGCAGATTAAGCCCTAGTGTGTATCCTCATGGGGTTGCTAACCCGGACACGATTGAGCTAACACTTCGCATTGAATGTTAACCTCTATACATTTGCTTGCAAAACTTTCTTACATTCGTTCATTCATTAACGCATGCATTCTTCATTTCGTTCCTCATTTCATTAACTTCCACTTTACGTTACATAATACTTCAATTTCATTCATTAACATTCAACGTAAAGCCATGGGAAAATAAACATACATAACAGGAACATTAACATGCATAAACAACATCATCATATAGGGCATCATACATACATAACATACATCATACAAACCATCATGCATAAGCATCAATCATCAAAACAACTATGACCTCAAAAGTCCACCATAGCCCCCGGGAACCTCCCAAGTTAAAGCCTAAATTACACTTTTTCTCCAAAAAGTCAGAAATATTCTAAGTGTTCATCCGTATTTGTCTTAGTTCATCCGCATTTCATTACTTCATCCGCATTTGTCTTAGTTCATCCGCATTTCATTTACTTCATCCTCATTTGTTATAGTTCATCCGTATTTCTTTTACTTCATCCGTATTTGTTATAGTTCATCCGAATTTCCTCCAATACTCATCCGCATTTCCCATACTTAGTCAATGTTCATCCGCATTGCCTCCAATACTCATCTGCATTTCCCATACTTAGTCAATGTTCATCCGCATTGACTTTCATTCACATTTGACTTACTTTGTAGTAAATGCTTATCCGCATTAACTATTCATCCGCATTAACTTTCCATTGCTCATCTTCATTGACTTCTGCATACTTAGGTAGATTCTAAAAGTTAAACATATGAGCCCTAAACATCATATCCTAGTACCCCAGCACCATCTAACATGTTCTAAGCTTAAATCTTACATTCTAAGCCTTAGAAACATAATCATAACATAATCAAAACCCCGAAAGTTTAGCTCTTCTTTCGTCCTCTCTCAATCTAAAAACCCGAATGATACGAATGTAGAGAGAGGGATGGGCGGCCATGCCACTTTTATCACCAACTTTTGAAGATTTTGTCCTTTTTGATACCTTTAGTCCCTCTACTTGGACTTTATCACTTGTCTTTCTTATTCTTCACTTTATTCGTTTCTTTCTTTGACTACAAAATAATAGTGTGTTACATGTTGAGTCTCAAGGTAATCTGAGAGATAGTAATGGTGTTTTTGGCTGTCTACTTCAATTATTTGTTACACCACCTGGGGCTAAGGTTGTTGAAGGCAAGTCAGTAAAGATAGATTACCGAGTTAAGGATGGGATAAGTGCCATAGAAAGCTTGAAGTTTCCTCCTATAGGTAGCTCAAAGTACGCTTTAGAAGTCAAGTTCCGTTATTCTATTTTCTTTCGAGTAGCTAGGACTTGAAGTTCAGTTATCGGAAGAAGTTATGTCTCAAGTGAAGGCATCTGATACCAATCGTCACCTCATAACGGGTAATGTCGGTAGTATCGATCGAAGGATAGGGATGTTCCAGAAGTAGTCTCAAGGAATGTTAGCTCTGTTTATGCCAAGGCAGAGGAAGAACTGGTTGGCAATGACTAAGAGAATGCATCCCCCACCAAGTCAGTTGATGAGAAAGAATCTACTGCTGTGTCCATAGCTTTTTCTAGAGAGTTAGTCATCAAGAGAGAAGTGGCAGGCGTGGCAGTAGTCTTTGTTGCACGAGTAGCTGAAAAGGCTAGATATTTTTGTCTTTTCGAAACTAACTATGACACTTTCTTCCTATAAGACATGGAATTAGACTGTTTACTTGAAGTATGGAATAGTTGTACCTTATTGAGTGAAGTCTACTCTCATTTCATTTGGTGGGGATATGGGAGTTTCACTCAAGAATGAATCTATTGTTTTGTCTCATTCTTTCTCTACCTACATTAGCATGGGAATGAGTGACTAATAATGACTGAACGAGAATGGCTTTGCTTGTGCTTTCCCGCCCTTCCAAGTTTCCTTTTTTTAGGAGAAGGTTCTGGAGCAGCAGGATGAGAGATGAATCCTATGGTCGCAACTGCCTTCTTGGATGGGTTTTATCTCTTCACTGAAACACTATGATAGTTCAGCTAAGAGTCCTAGAGACAGACGCAAATGAAAGAGCCTTTGCACCAGGCGCTAACTAGTGATCCACCATTCCTTCATGAAAGGCCTACCCCAACTTCCATAAAGAAAAGGTTCTTTCTCTAAACCGATATACTATAGAGTCTGGGATAAATGAATCAAGAAAGGATTTCCTCTCAGACAAATTTTCTACATCGCTTGAAGGTGGTGAACTAGGACCCCAGCTTACAATGCGAGACTTCTTTCTAATTACTTTTGCCATTCGAAGCCTTTATTATATTATTACCTTGGTGAGATGAGATGGCATTTATGCGTGCGCATTAGAGGGTGGGTGTGAGCATGGATGCCTGGGCCTTGCAGCATCTCTTCTATATGGCCCAACCCTAAATGACTTAAGGGAAACAGATGGGGACTCTTTATAAAATCCCCATTTTGCTATCTTTGACAGCCTTGAACAACACTTAAACTTAAGAAATGTGGATCTATCCTGTTGGCTTAGATTACCCTGACTAAATAAGAAATTTCATATTGATGTATGGATGTGAATGCGCATATATAATTGAGATAGGCATGAGTAGATATGAGAGAAGGGCGTACCACTCCAACTGAACTGTGACTAAGATCCTCTGCCGAACGAGCAACAATGTCGGTGAAACAACAACTACCTTTTCAGTAGTGTTTTTCTTTGAGTGCGAGACCCACCTTTTCGGTCGGCTAGGATCCCTTGCTTATAGTTCCCTCATGAGTCACTCATTGTCAAATTGGAATTCCCATACAGGAGTAGGGTTTGCCCTTCTCCTTTGCTATAGCGTTGAGGATAGAAAGAGGGTGCTGGGAAAGCAAAAGCAAAAATAGCTTTATCCAAAGGGGCATCTTCGACTGGCGTATGAAGTAGTGTCGCGCAAGATTTGACCGTGTTAGGGGCTTCTTCCTCCGCCTTTAGTGCGACTCCCTAACCTTCTTTTCTGGATTAAACTAGAGCTCAAGACTTTCTTTTCCCATCAAAAGGTATAGATGAGGAATCTATCGAGTGTGCCACTAGTGGTCAATATCCATCAACTAGAAAATCGATCTTTATAGGTGGAAACCAAAAAGCAAAAGCTGACCAGAAAACAAATGTAAAAATAAGTTCATTTCTCCAAATGATGCTTACATAAAAAGTAAGGAGATAAATCCCTCGCCTAGCCTTAGAAGATACCCAACACAATGTCAGCTACAGAAGTAGAGCCGAGTGATTGAATCTTAAATCCCCTTCTATATGGTATTTCTTCTTCCTTTTTTACTGATGATGGGATTGGTTGTTATCAAAGATAAGAGAAAATGCGAGTCAAAGAATCCCCTTTATTTATAGGATTCTGATCGATAACCTGTCTCTCATTACTATACAAAATTTCCTGATGTTGAATGAGGAGTGGGAAATGATGCCAATAAAGAATAGATAGATGGAAAAGCTACTAAAATCAATAGATTGGAGTTCCTCTTTTCTTATTGTTGTTGATGGGAAGGGGATCTTAAAAAGCAAATAAAGATGTTACGTTGTATTCTGTGAATGAATCAATCAAGAAATAAAACAAGTTCTAATCTATGTTGGTATAGGTGGACCCAGAAAGAAGAGAGGAGGGTTCACCACCAGTCAAGAAAGGAAAAAGTTGGTTCTGCATGGCAAGCGCAACCTCTCGCCTAGATCGAGATCCTTGGATAGAAGAACTCAATACGACCTTTTTGTTATCATATCAAAGCTGCTTTCCACTCTTTTCCTAGGCGGAGCTTCTTTAAATGCAGCAGGCCCCCCGAGTAGTCAAACAAATGAGAGGTTTACAATAAAGGAGTAAAAGGTCGCGCGTGCGACAATCTGAAGGTTGCGCAAGACCCCTTCAACTTCGCACGCGTGTTAGCTTGCTTGTACTACCGCTCGCCAGCCTGACCTGCATTTTGGGTTGTCGTCTTTTAGGGATGGAGCATGCTCAGTCTCCTGCGTAGGCGAGGGAGACATACCCTCGACTATAGTCAAGTGAAGCAAGTGAGGGGTGCCAAGATCCTGGTTAGCGGGATCTCCCATCATGATCGACTAAAGGGAAAGCCGCACAGAGATATTGGTTCGAATCGAATAAATGATTCTGGTTAGAAATATTCTATTTGTTCAAAATCTTTCGCTGACTTGATTGATGCAACTTGAATATGAGACCACAAAATGGAATGTTTTTCTTTTTATTTCATCACTGCAACTGGAACAAAAGAATTAGAGCTGGTTGAGGGGCTGACTGTTATACCTATGATGAAACCACTAGAGTAATTCTTTTTATTAGCCAACTACACCTAAGATGACTAGGAACAAGGTAGGGGAACTACCTAATCAAAGAGTCTTTATTCGTGTGCCTTCTTTGATTTCTGTGGCTTTACCGGTATGAGCCACGATCCCAAGTCTTTTTCGTATGCTTATAGAACTTGTTCATCAACACCAGGTCAAGAGGTGACTCTTTTATCACTCATGGCTATGCTTAACATATTACAGTATAATGGGCGATATCTCCTACACTATCTTTGTGGATTCCTACCGAATTCCAAGTAGTTTTCTCTTTCTATGTGGCTTTCTTTATAGGGATCCTGCCGGCATGGTACTTCTTTTCCAGCAAGTTCGTGAAGGTCCAATAATGGGGATGTTGTATGTACCGATTTGACAATACTTTGGGTCCTCAATACGACTTTGTTTGGCATGTGTTCCAAATTCAATGCTCAGGCAACTCAAAAGCCTTATTCTTCAATAGGAGCTAGTAATTAGGGGCAGTAACTTAAAGTGGTACCAGGTCAGTCCCTAAATATCTGCTTCCACTAAATACATGGTAACGCTCACTCATGTGTTGAACATAGGGTCAGTCACGGACCTCTTAGGTTTGTTTTTTTTAAAAGAACCAAAAAATTATCATGAAGGTCCTATAGTTTGAACCTGATACGAAGTACAGAACATAAGACCTATGTAAGGGAGTCAGTCCTACTCATAAAGGTGAAGGACCAAGCACTAGATCGTTGAAAACAAAAAGAAAGACTGACTTTTAGATAACCTAACTTGTTTAGAAAGGAACCATCATAACTGCTAACCATCATAATAGGCTTTCAAGGCAGCTGCCAAGTCAGCCAACAAGCTAGGCCGTTCTTGCCCTTTCGAGTACGAGACTTTGGTGTAGTAGTACTCTAACGGTTTTGACACATACTAAGGACTCCTTTTGTAAAGTAGCTTATTTTAAGGGCTTTTAATAAGCTTTATAATCTGTTTTAAAAAAAATGTATTTGAGGGGTTGATATTGTACAAGGGCCAAAGGTTAACATTATGTTGTTCAGAAAGGTAACATGGCCTCCCATAACTTGGTACATCAATTTTCTATTAATTTTCTAGAGAGAGAAAGAAGTAGAGAGCTCTCGAGTTTTTGAACAAGAAGAGAAGAAGATCGAATTTAAGGTATGTTTTTGATGATTTGAGGTGTTCTTCACTCATTTTGAGTCTTGGGTTTATGCTTTTGTGTGTTTGTATGTTTAGTTATGAGTTTTTAGTGGATTTCTAGGTACTTGAAATCAACTACACTCGGATTTGAAGGAGTTCTACTTTAAAGTTGCAATATGTGAGTTCTAGATCCCCACTTTTAAATGTTTTAACTGATTTTGAGCCTGGAAATGCATTTTTAAACGTTTTTATACTGTTGGGTGTGTGTACCTGTATGTATGTCTATGTGAAATGTGGGTGGGTGTATGTTTGGGATGATTTATGGCTATGTTCATGTTTATATGCATGTTTATGTTGCTTAGAATGCTAGAACTAGGTTAGAACAGGTTTGGATATGATTATGGAGACTGGAAAATTATATTAGTTATGAGTTAGTTGTCCATGCGCTTAATCCTCATGCGCCTAAAATCCATGCGCCAAAATAGTACCAATGTGCCTAAGATATGCCTAAAATGTCTAAGTGTTCCCAAATGCCCAAAGTTCATGTGCCCCAATAGTGGCTAGACGCCCAAGTGCCCATGCGCCTAAGTTAGGCACATGCGCCTACATAGTGCCCATGCACCTAGGATGTTGCCTAAAACGACTAAGTGTAATCCATGCACCCGTATAGTGCTCATGCGCCTAAACGTTTTCCCATTCGCCTAAAGGTTTCCATGCTCCTGAAGGTTCATGTGCCTGCATAGTGCCCATGGGCCTATATAGTGCCCATACGCTAGAGTAGGACACAAAATAAGTTTGGGAACTGGTTCAGACAACAAAACCGTAACCTGTTTCAAAGAAAACCGGTTTTGGCCCAAACCGGTCTTGAACAGACCCAAACAGCCGGTTTCTATACAAGTTTGCTAGCCACGCACTCAAAACCGGTTTATAAACCGGTTAAACTAGTAAGAAAAACTGGTTAGGGTAAAAAACTTGTATCAAACCGGTCCTAATCGGTTTGATAGGTTCGAGTTCTCAGTGAGCCAAACTAGTTTGAAACTTGGACTAGTTTTGAAGAAAAACCGGTTTGACCACACCACAAATAAACCGGTTCGGTTTTGAACACAAACCAGTTTGAGCAAATGAACTGGTGTGTACACCTCTACCATACGCCCAAGAATTAGAAAATTTTCTGAAAATTTTTGGGGAAAAGGAAGTTTTAGGTTATGACTTAGGATGTTCCCGGAGATGATGTATGATGATTGTATGACGTCTTATGATAATGAGTAATGATGTTATGCATGTTTATGTTATGTTTTCTTTTTTTCCTTATTATGTATATTTCTTTGGCCTTGCGTGGTATGTAATTATCAATGAATGTAAAGTATTATGTAATCAAAGCGGGGATTAATGACGAATGAAGTGTGGAACATAGGGAAGAACGAATGATCGAACGAAAAGTCTTGCAAGCAATATGAAAGGAGGTTCACAACTCATTGATGGGTTTTTAGCTCAACTGTATGTGGTTTAGCTAACCCATGAGGATGCACCCACGGGTCTTATCCTTGTCATTCACCATATGTATGGGACCCTTGTCGCTCTCCCTAAGTACTGAGTCAGCTTTTCGCAAATTGTTCGGGTTCTACTTATAGACCTCAGGCCTAATAACCTAGCTTCATGCACAATATTCGGGGTATAGCACATGGCATCTGTCCGGATGAAAAGTGAAAGATAATGATGAATTTATAATGACTTGATAAAAGATAATAATAAGATTATCGATTTGTACGTATGATGCATGATCACAAATGAAAGTAAAGAACAGGTTTAAGCAAAAGTAAAAGCCTTTTATTTATAAAACTAGAACTCACTTAGCAAACTTTATGTATTTCCAGTTGGCAAGTAAGAGTTGCTAAGGATGGCACGGGGGCAACTACTTGGCAAATTTTGGATGGCATCCATTTTATATTATGATATTGTTTTTGTGATGTAATGCAACAAATGATATTTTGTAACTTAACAATGATGTATTATTTTGCAAAAGCGATTATTAATATATGAAATGTTTTGCTAAGTTGTTCCGCTGCAGTATTTTAGTAAATGTAAATGTATGTTTTATATTTTATGTTCAATGATTGTCCAACCATGAGTGTCCCGGGAACAGGGACTTACAAGTTGTTATCAGAACCAAAGTTTAAGTTAATTGGGTACATATTTTTAAAATCTAAACTTCAAAAAATATTGGGACAAAATGGAAGGATGAAGTCAGGATAGGATGTTGTATGGTTTATGTGCTTTTAGTAATTTTAGATACTGGTGTAGTCAGGATAGGAAATGCTTGGAGTATGAAGAGTAAAGTAAGTGGCTAATCACAACTGACCACTGTAATTAAGGACTTATTATACTTGACATAAACTGAGCTATTACCTTTAATGAACGTTTTGGTGTTTGGATCTTATAGCGTGTTTAGAGGATGGGTGGAGGTAGATCTTCAAAGGCTTCGCGAGGTGGAGGTCATGGTGGATGTGGTACTGGACCTCATGTCACGAGAAGCAAGGCTAAGGTTGGTGAGATGGCTAATGAAGAGCCCAAGACACCTCATCTGGAAGGTTGGAATCAGAGCGCTAGTCTGAGGGCCTCGATGAAGGAGGCTATTTTAGAGGAGGTTCACCAGGTCATCCAGACAATCCTGCCATCTATGGTGACTGAGGTGATTAAAGTTGTAAGAGAAGGTGAGAGGAAGTAAAGGAATAAGTCCTCGGGGGAAGGGAGCAACCAGAGACTGAGACGGTTGTTTCTAGTGATGTGGAGGAGGAGGAAGAGAGGAAGAAGAAGTTGTGCCCAAAACAGTACGGGGTTACAACTATGGAGCCTTTTTGAGATGTAAGCCCTCGACTTTTGATGGCAATGGCACTGCTGCTGCTGCTCATCAATAGGTGAAGGAGATGGATGCTATACTTGATATCAACGAGTGTATGGAAGACCAGAAGGTGAATTTTGCCACTCACTCAATTGTGGACTCGGCCTTGTGTTGGTAGGACAATATTGGGTATGCTGAGGTTACCAAGACTATCGGGAGTATGAAGTGGACAGAGCTGAAAAAGTTGGTGATTGAGGAGTTTTGTCCTCATAAGGAGCTCGATAAGATCAAGACGGAGTTCCTGCAGCTAGAGGCGGGAACCATGATGCACCAATAATACACCACCAAGTTCAATGAGATGGCAAGCCTGATGCTAGATGAGGTAACACCCGTGTAACAAAAGATTAAAAGATACATTCAAGGTTTGTCAGCGGATATTCGCAGGTACATGATCGTCGCCCGGCTAAGCATGTTTAGGTCAATAGTTGATCTGGCGGGGAGGCTATATGATGAATGGGAGGTGGTAGTGGGAGCAAGAAAGGTGGTGGTGTCACACCAAGCAACAAGATTGCCAGGGTGGATGACCAGCAAGTAGCCACACCTGGTGTAGAGTGAAGGGGTGTGTTAAGTGCAGGAAGGAGCATACTGGAGAATGTAAGAGGGGGTCGAATGTATGCTTCAAGTGTGGGAGCCTAGTCATATGCAAAGAGAGTGTAAGGTGGGGAGATGTTACAACTATGCTGAGGAGGGTCATTTGAGCAAGGATTGCAAAAAGTCAAGGGCTGAGAGTTCCGGAGCGAAGAAGACTGTAAGGTTTCATATAAGGTTGATGCAAACCAAAACATTCAAAGTCTCTCCTCTATGCATGCACAGAAGTGTTGGATCTTGGATGCCCAAGACACATACAAGATTGATGTGGTTAGTACGTTATGATCCAAGTTGGGTCATACCCAATAACAAGCTAAACAAACACCAATATATGTTTATTTGTTGATGAGATCATACAAATAAATATTGACACCAATTCAGAAGATTGGTTTTCTAAAACTTTGCTTTTGTAAAAGAACAACATTATATGGATAATTTGTTCATGAGATATTATTTTTTTGTTATTTAAATTGGTTAAATAATAACAAATAAAAGTGTGTTGATGTTATAAAATTAAAATTTGTTTTAATTTTATAAACTATGGATTTAAAGGAGTGTATTTTTTATAAAAATTTCAAAAGGGGGAACCCTTTTTGAACAAATTTCGCCGTCCATATGGGGGGCATGGAACTCCCCTTTTGTCTTGGTCCTTGCAAGTCATTAGATACTACTACACTCTTCCATCAAATACACCCTTCTCTCACACACACTTAAGCAAGTAAACTCTCTCTAGTAGCAAAAATTTCGGATTCTACAAGGCAAAAGTGAGCTAAAATTTTCAGTTTTAGGCTACACTTCAAAGATTTCTTGGCTGGAATTGTAGGGTTTGTTTGAACATAAACAAGTTGTTTAACCATTTAAACAAGAAAAACGCAGCGGAATGTTAGTTTTATTGTCTTGTTCATAAGCTGAAAATCAAGTTCCTTTTGATAATATAATGTCATAAACAAACCCAAGAACAAAGGACCTTTATATGTGAATAAAAGCTAGCTATGAAAGACAAAAACACAACTTATGGACAGCCATAAACAAGCTGCCATAAACTACCTTTCAGCAGC
>BJCM01213963.1:0-11384 GCA_018326385.1 Flaveria bidentis
AATTCATCTTTATATTTTGTCATGGTTATTTGTGTGTTGTAAGTGATTATATGAGATACATAGTTTGTTTACAATCATTAACTATTGCTAGCCTGGCGACGTCTTTGGGCCTGACAAGCCTATTTGGTGCTAAAGCCAAGGTATTGCTAGCTCCTGATGACGTATGCTTGTACATCATGGGAACCAAATACACTTAGCCAATCATATATACATGTAATCAAGTCAAGGTTTGGTTGTAACGATATGTGTTCTATAACCGTACTAACTTATGACCTCTGACATGAATTGCTACTCGTAACCTTATTATTATATGTATGAAAACCTTGGAAACTCATCAACTATTTTTATTTGACCTTTTATTTTTATCATGTTTCAGGTAACCCTCAAGTTATAGTGAACTTTTGAAGCTTGCAATAATCTAGGATGTGGACCTAGTTAATAATAAAAAGATTATGTTTTGTCTTGATATGTTTGAACTTATTTCATGTTTGAGACTTATGTTTATAATGCCATTTGAAACTTATAATTTAAATATTTACATTTTAAATAGCATTATGTGGATGTGAACAATCTTAACCCTCACATCTCGACGTTTCCGCCGTCAAGGTTGGGGTGTGACACTTTATTTGAATAATATACTTAGTTTTATAGGTTTCTTAGGCAAACTAAGTCTCGGTTAAGTTTAGGGCTTAAATTCGATCATTAGGGCATGAATTGATTGAACTTTAGAGTGAATAGCGTCGTGCACTATCTAGATAAACACTAGAAATCGTTAGATCACAACAATCAATAGTCTAGAACAGTCAAAAGAAAATCGGGCAGCATATCGGTACTTCGTGCAATAATGTGAGAGATTGGGGTGAATGGGAGTCTGCGACCGACTCCCCCTCTATTTATACTAGGGTTTCTTTGAGTCGTGTGACAGACTTATTCGGTCACCTCCATTCGTGCGATTGGTTCATTCTGATGAGCCAATCACATGGATTGACCCGTGCTAATGGTCTAATCACACGTCTGGGCCATACGTGTGGTTTCGTCGTGCGATTGGGCTCATACATATGGTCCAGTCGTACGGCTGGTCCATACTCATGGTCCAGTCGTGCGAATGGCTCATACTTATGATTCTGACTTTATGACCATTTGACACTTAGCCTTTTTAACAATCGATAAAACATTTCAGTCATTAGTTCATCTCAAACATGACCATTTTAACTTAGAGAACTTTTTATCACCTCAGACGTGATCCTTTTAACAGTAAAAACATTTTGACACCTCCGACGTGACCATTTTAATAGTAAACACATTTTGTCACCTCAAACGTGACCCTATTTACATTTGAGAACCCATTTGGTCACCTCAGACGTGACCCTTTTTACTGATTAAATCCCCGATAGAATTCCAATACAAAGTCCGATGTTTAATAACTAAATTGACTAAAAATTAAACAAATTAAACAACTAGAACTAAAAGACAAAACTAAAACATAATTTTGTAATTTTTTGTGAGGTCAAAATCCTAGGATAGATCTAACAGACTTATTTCTCGAACAGTACAACTTCAAGTTATTTTGACCATAACTGGAATGATTCATTATGGAATCATATAGGTATATCAAATCATTTGGGACATGTTACCAAAACCTTTTGATGCTAAATTTGTGTTTTCATCCAGAGTTATTAGCAAGTTTAGGAAATCATACTAGTAATAAAAGATGCACACACTGAATTGGACTTTCAAGAATTGCAACCATGATGATTGTCAGTATATACTTATCCACTTAAATCCATACACTAACTTTTGACACATATTGGTGATATTTTAGGTTTAATTATTTCAACAAGCATTTGTGGATCCCACACTTATATGGTAATCAACATTTCTCAGGAGATTTTTGAGCGGTCTACGGGTATTTTGATAAGAAGAAACTATTCTCAGAGCTTTCAAAGAGATGCCAAGCCTCATGTCAGTGCCATCGCACAACAGAGAGGCGCAAACAACAATGAATTTTAGAATATTTAGGTTATGCTTATCCTCAGGTCAATGCCACCGCATAGCAAAGAGGCATACAACCTATCTTCTTGTTAGAGCATATACTTTTTTTTCTTTTTGCATATAACACACCAAAAACATTTGTTATTAGTTTAATTGCATTTATTTTTCATTTTTTCGTACTTTGCTCTTTTTGTGGTCATCCGCACACATTTGTGGCGTTTATTTGCTCGTCACCCCTTATTGGTAATAATTGATTGTGTTAACCAATGATAAGATGGGAACCCACAGCTAGTTGAACAACTTAGTTTGAATTGAAATCACCAATGAGGTCTAATCATATATTGTGTTGAATCTATCGACACATCATATAGTGGTCTAACAACCTCTAGATCTACTTTCTTTGTGTTACCTTAGTAGTAGCCAGTTTTACTATCATTTTTCCTTTTATATTGCTCAGACTTCTCAGACTTCTCAGACTTATACTTCGAATTTTGCATCTAGTTTATTTAAAATCATTAAAAGTCCCAAATTCTTTGTTCCAATGTACTATCATTTTCCATAGTCATTGAATCAGTGTCACAGATACGATCTCATTTCTATCAGCTAGCCTGTCCTCATCCTCCTAGTTTTTTCAGGTCGTGAGATGGTGAGGTACATGAGTGATCCAATCATTCCCCGATACATGGTGGCATCAACCAGATCGCCACTTTCGTCGGGTGCCACATCGTGGTTTGTAGCAAGTGGAGTCCCAGCTGCCGAAGCATTCTCCATTTCGAACCCACAGAGAATATCGCCTACATACTTTGTCTGATGTAGGAAAATTCCCTTAGGTGTTTGATCAACCTGTAACCTGAGAAAGAACATCATTTCTCCCATGACATTTATCTCAAATTCAACTTTCATTACTGCTTCAAATTTTTTACACAATTCTTCGTTTTTGGACCTGAAGATTATGTCATCAACATAGATCTGTACAAGCAGTAAGTCACATCCTTTTCTATGATAAAAAAATGTACAATCAATCACTCCTCTTCGAAACCCGTGTTTCACAAGATGAGTCGAGAGCTTCTCATACCATGCTCTGGGGCTTGATGAAGCCCGTATAGAGCCTAGTCTAGCTTGTAAACTCTGTCCCGATGATACGGATCCTCAAATCCTTCGCGTTGACTCACATACACTATCTCCCGGATTTCACCATGAAGAAATGCACTCTTTACATCCAGTTGATAGACTTTGATCTTCATGTAAGATGCATAGGCTAGGAAGATACGGATTGCTTCCATTCTTGCCACCGGTGCAATGACTTCATTGTAATCAATCCCCTAGACTTGTCAAAATCCTTGAACTACAAGTCGAGCCTTGTTTCATATAATGACTCCTTGGTCCTATTTCTTGCATTCAAGACCTATTTGGTGCGAATGACCTTAGCACCTTTAGGTCTATCCACCAGTGTCCATACACCTAACTTCTTGAACTGAAGAAGTTCTTCTTGCATGGCACTCACCCATGCCTCGTCGTTCATGACTTCAATGACATATTTTGGCTCAAATTATGACACAAAACATTGATATGCTCCATTATGAAGATACCACTTTTCCATCACTAAGGCATAATCAGCTAAATAGAGCTGATTTCTTGTCTGAACTCCTGATCTTACATCTCCAATAACATTGTCCAGAGGATGATAAACATGTAAGCATGATCCAGGAGTGGTAGGAAACACTACTTCATTATCCAGATTGTGAACAGCAAGTTCGGTATCTGAGGCAGTGTGAGTGTGAGGCTCCGAAGTGTTAGATGCATCAATATTAGATGCTTGTGTACTTGCAGTAGTCGGAACCTATTCCGCCTGATCCACCGGATCATTCTCCACGCCTTCATCATCAGAGGAAGAGTCACTTACTTCCAGTGTTCCCATTGAATGACTGGAAGACTCACCTTGTGAACCTAATATTGTTGAGTCTTGTGACGGTGTGTTTAAGACATCATACATCATTTTGGTTGCTAACTCATCTTCAGGAGGGGAGAGAAGGATGTTAAAGGACTTAAAGAATCCATCATAGTCGAAGAAGAATATGGGTCCTTTGCCAGCAAGGAGGGTGGTGTATCTCTGAACGTCAACATTGCACCACCCTTCTACTTGACCCGTTGAGTTGTTGTAAACTCTCTTACTCATTATGTTCTATCCTAGAAAAATTCATTCTTTAGCCTTCTCGTTGAACTTCCCTGACTGAGTTTCTTCAGAAGAGTACATGGTGCTCCAAACGGTTCGAGGTACTCTAGATTAGGTTTACGTTGCTGCAATAACTCATTACACGTTTTACCATGACTCTTGACCATGACTACTCGATTTAGGGTGTAACATGCATTGGCCACTGCCTCATTCAAGAATTTAATAGATAGTTTTGAGTCCGCTAGCATCGTCCGGGCTCTTTCTATCAAGCTGTGATTCTTTCTCTCAGCAACTCCGTTCATTTGAGGAGTGTAGGCAGATGTGAACTGGTGTACAATTCCCTTTTCTTTGTAGAATGCCTCCATCCATTGGTTCTTGAACTCCGTACCTTTGTCTGGATCGAACTTGTTTGACTTTCAGCTTGTAGAGTGACTCTAATATAGTTACTAGCTCTTTGAATGATTCAAATGTCTCTGATTTGGATTTCAGAAACATCACCCAAGAGAATCTTGAGTAATCATCTGTAACTACATAGCAGTACAAGTCGCCAACAATGCTCCTCGTACTGACTGGACCAAACAGATCCATGTGAAGAAGCTCAAGAGGCAACTCAATTGAATTTACTTTCTTAGCCTTATAAGCCATCTTGGTCTGTTTGCCTTTCTTACAAGCGACACTGAAATCCGGTAGTTGGAAGTTCTTAACGTTTACTCCACGCACTAGATGATATTGGATCAAGTGATTCTTCTTCTGTGGATTTTTGTGTCCCATTCTCCTATTCCAGGAGATAGAGTCTTTCTCTATCGCCTTTGACAAGAAGCATTGTACTTGATGATTAGTTATGGAGGCCTTTGATAGATCCAAGACATATAAATCATTATATCTTGAAGCTGACATCAAGACTTGGTCCTCCGGGATTACATAATCCTTCTTTAACACATAGCATTTCTTGTTGTCAAGACTACCTTAAAACCTTTGTCACAGATTTGGGATACAAAAAGTAAGTTATTTTGAAATTGTTGGACATAGTTTACCTTATCAAACTTCACTTTCTGGATTCCCACTTCCCTTGAGTTGTGATGTAGCTTCCTTTATTTCCAGCAAACGAAATGTGTCCTCCTTTAATTTGTTTGACGTTTGAAAGGAGAGACAAGTTTCCAGTCATGTGCCTTGATGCTCCGCTATCAACAATCAAGGTATTTGAAGAGGCACTAAAGTGGACACCCTGCACATTTAAAGGAAATGATTAGTTTAGGTTAGGGACCCAAGCCTTAACTGGCTTGGGTGCCCCAGAGGCATTAGACATCTTAAATTCTACCCACTATCCATTAGAGGGTGAGGGCAGGTCTATTTTCTTCATGTTCTCATTATCAGACAACATATTTGACATTCCTTTCCATAAGCTAGTTTTGTGTAAGGTCTGTTTGTGATAAACAGACGACTGGCTTGTTGTTTGAACTTTATGTTCACTAATCCTTTTTGGTGGAGTAATAGAGCTTTGTTTTAAAGAACTTGGTTTAGTGTCATGAAGTTCAACTTTCTTCCTTGGTGTCTGATAGTAAGGACAATGAGAAGCGATGTGTCCATACTTTCCATAGTTGTAACATGATCTACTTTCTATATGTTGGTGGAACTGTTTCTGTGGGGACGTTTATGACACACGTGCGACTTTAGTCTGTTTTGGTTTTGTCACTTCATGTTTAGATGTTGTATCTTCTTTAACAAAATTAATTGTTAGAACCTTTTTAACATCTTTACCATTTTGTTTATTTGGACTTAGACATGATGCATGTGTTTGGTTAACTTGTTTGGTTTTTTTGGGTTCATACTTAGATGTGGTTGAACCTAACTTTACCTTAACCTTCTCAAATTTCTCATCCAAATTAACCATAGGAATTTTACCTTTTGACTTTAAAGTGGTCTCCTTCTATTTAGGGGTAGATTCCTCCGATTTACTCGTGGAATCTGGATCACTAACTAGAGGAGTGGACACCACATGATCCTTGACAGGGTTGTTATTCACTGGTTTACATTTAGCATTTAACACTGTCTCATATGGTGGTCGAACCACTTTGTATCCCAACCCCTCCCCATTGTTTCATTCTCTCACTAAGTGTTGTATTATATGAGAAGAGCTTGTTCAACTATGCAGTTTTTGTTTTAATAAGTTTACTTCGACTTCTAAAACTGCTTTTTGTTTCTTAGTTTTTTCTAGGGAGTTTAAATATAACTTTATGGCATTTGCTTGGTTAAAAGCAACAATTTCGGTTTCCATTATTTGTTTATTTAAAAGCTCTATTTTCTTTTTATAATTGTGCTCATTTTGTTTTAAAATTTAGTTAGCCTCTATGCACAGTTGCAAGTCCTTTACTAAGCTATCATTGTGATCTAATAACCTAGCAAATTTTGAATCTATGCTATCCCTAAATTTATTACACTCAGAACAAGCATGATTATTAAAAAGTTGGCCTTGTAACTTACCTGAGAAGGTTCAGTTGAATCAGCCATCATCAAAGAGTTTGACTGTTTGGGTGCAGGTGATTCTGAACATGTTGTGCTGAGACCTTCTTCATTCAGGTGAGTGACCACATTAGCAGTATCTTCATGATATGAAATTACTAGTTCAACTGCTATATCACCTTCGCTCGCAGATTCATCATCCAAAACTTCACATTTGCAATGTTGGACTCACCTGGGGAAACAAAACGAAAGGTCCAATCTTGACCTTCGTCATCTTGTCCAGTCGAAGCCTTAGGATCTTTGTTTGATGATGCAGCTTCACTTGTGGATTTGTCTTTACGGTTGAATGATGAAAAAGGATTACCGTTACTTGTCTTCTTGGGCTTCACACATTCACGTTTGAAGTGCCCCTTTTCTCATAGTTGAAACAATTAACTTTGGTTTTGTCAAAACCAAAGGTTGTATCCTTTGTAGACATCAAATTCTGCCCGGTCTTCTTCACAAACTTCTTGGCTCTTTCAACAGCACTTGCCAACGCCGACATAATGTCCATTCTTTCCAATTCATTCTCGTCCACCTACTCATAATCCTTATCAGCCAGGTGGCAATTTCTGACCTTTCCAGCAACAAGACCATCATAAGAATGAACAACCGCAACTAATAGGTCCATGTGCTCCTTTGCAACCTCCAAAGTTATATTCCCAAGATTCTCGATCATCAATTTCATAACATTTGTTTCAGGTTCTATATATTGGGTGCTAGATGACCCTGACGTTTGAGATCCTAAAGTAGAGGTTTGCGGAGGAGCCGCTGAACTTGACACAAATGCGGTTTGGAGTGGTGCTTCTGAGCTTTTTGAGGTGGAATTTGAGTTATATAGAGACGGGTTCTGATCGTAAGATCCTTTCTGAGACTTGTACTTCATCCTTAGTTCCTCCTCCCTCAGTTTTAGGATGAAGTCGTTTATGTCTAATTTAGCTAGTAGATTGTTCTGTTTCAAATTAGACACAAACGAGTCCTACTTCTCCGGCAAACCATTGACAAAGCTTGATACCTTATCTTCCATTGACGTTGTAACCCCATATGTGTGCAACTCACTCATTAAATGGTAGAATCGGTCTATGACATCATCCAAGCTCTCCTTACCCATCGATGAGAAGTTATTGAATTCCTTCTTCAAAGCCTTAGCCTTTTAGGCTTTTAACGATGCATTCTCGTCGAATCGTTTTTCCAGAGCCTCCCATAATTTCTTTTCCTGTTTATTCTTTGAAAATTGGTGGAATATATCCTTAGGTATCGACTGAGTTAACAGGGCATAAACCTTCTTCTCCGTATTATACTTTACCATCTGGCTATCAGTCATGCCACCTAGAGTAAGTTTGACGCTATCTGCACCAACCAGCATACTATAGCCAGTCTCGATTGATTCCCATAGATTGGGATCAACATCATTTAGATAAATTTCAAACCTTTGTTTCCATTGTGCGTAATCGTCTAACGTGATAAGCTTAGGCGGCTTATTGTGATTCCCAATATCATTTTCCAGAAGTAACAAGTTCTTGATATGCGAGTCCCTACCTGCAGTAAAAGCCGAGTATTGATCTTCCATTGTTTTATACTTAGAGAGTTCGAACACAACCGTTTCACTAGTGCGAATGGAGAGATGCGATTGGGTCAATCGTGCGGATGGACTAATTAGGATGAATCAATCGTGTGATTGAATCAATGCGGATGAATCAATCGTGCAATTGAGCAGATGCGGATGAACTATCTTAATGAGGTATTCAGTTGTACATATGGGAGGTACGATTGAGGAGATGAGCGACTGAGTTCAATTGTGCGTATGGGAGGTACGATTGAGTTTAGTTGTGCGATTGAGCCAATCATGCGACTGAGGCTATTGGATTTGAAAATTCGAAGATTTTTCGTACTTTGACACCAAAATATGATTTTTCACATGCCCTAATCTGCCGTGAGCCGAAAAACATGAACATTTTGATCTGGAGACACTGAATACACTGTTTTTACCAAAAAGATGGTGTTTTTGAATAAAAAACGTGAGCTTCACACCAAAAACAATTGAATCACATGCAAAATCACGAGCAAAAGCTCTGATACCACTTGTTAGGACCGTTTAGGTACGGAGTACTAACTAATTCTGCGTGTATACCAACTCAAATAGTGCGGAATCCTATTTGATTGGCGATCCAATCAGGGAGAACAAAGATAAGATCAATCTAACGATTAATGAAACGTTATGATTGATTAGAGCACGATCAAATGTGATCTATGAACTTGGAACAGATGTTCTTGAGTCTCTAGATGGCTATGGTACGATTATGTGCGGAGGTATTCGAATTGTTACGTTTTTCCACGAATTAAATGGTATTTATAGGTTAAGGTCTTCCATTCGTACGTCTGAACCATTTCCATGGTTCAGTCGTGCGACTAAAGCATGCGGTTGAACCATCCGCCCGAGTGAAGGTCCAGTCATGCGACTGAGTCAATCTTATGTCACAGTCGTGTGACTAGCATGAAGTATTCATGAATATGGTCCATTAGCATGGTCTATTCGCATGAGAACTTCATACGATAAGTTTGAACATGTTTCTCAATCATATTTGACTAAGAATTATGCAAACAACCACAAACCTATATAGTTAGTTCAATACGTGTTATCACACAATAAACAATAAAATATTATATGTATCAACCACACAATTCATTTCATTCATACCCATTCAATTACATATACGTAAGACGTGAAAGACATTTTACATTGAGCTCCTAAACTAGGTACATATGTATCTATAATTAGTTTGAACAGGAAGTCAAGAAGATGTGGAGAAACAAAAGCGACCTAAAATAGTAAAAAAAAGTAGTGTAATGCAACAAACTACTAAAAAGGCTGATTTTGCTTCTTCCCTTATATCAAGGATGGTGACTCAATTGAGAGCAGGTAAATCTACTAATTAGCAAAAAAAAATCTGATTCAAGAAACAAACACCTGTTTTGTGACATTTGTGAAATGTGTAATCACAAAACAGATGAGTGTTATTTCAATCAATATTGCTCTATCTGTGATATGAACAATAATTCCACCAAAAACAACTATTTCAATAAATACTATTCAATTTGTGATATGACCAACCATAATACATCTCTGATTGTTTCTTCAAGAAAAAAAGGTTGAGAATTCCCCAAAACAAGCCCATCTCACCAATAACTTTTATGAAACTCAAAATCAGAAATCATTTCATAATAATCAATCTAGGACTTCTAGCTCAGATAATGACATGGGTAACATAAAAGAGTTCAAGAAGATTCAAAGAAACAAATATCACAACATCAAGCAAACATATGATCTTCACAAACCAAAAATGATGTTTGATAATAAAAAACATGTCAGATTTCTTCAAAGAAATAGGGACCAAAGGTTTCATTATTTTCTAACTCTTCAGCTGAAATTAATGGGATGAAATATTCAAAATATCATCAGAAATCTCCTAGAACACCTCTCTCTAAGTCATAGCTTAGAGAAAAGTACCAAGAACTTCCTATCATGGATAGGAAAGGAAAACCCAAGACCATTATGGCTTGGGTTCCATATTCTAATTAGTTCTTTTATGCTCACAGGGTCATCCATACATGTCCAACATCTTATGGTACATGGACAGTGGATGCTCCCGACACATGACTAGAGATCATTCCCTCCTTAATGACTTCAAGAATATACAAGGATCCACTATGGCATTCGGAGGAGATTCACAAGGTGGTAGAATCATTGGTGAAGGATCTATGACAAATGAGATGCTAAGCTTTGATAGAGTGCACTACTGTGAACAACTAATTTTCAATCTTCTCAGTGTGTCTAACACTCATTGCTACATTCTAAAACCATGATTAATAATTCCCGAAGAATGGGTTGTCTTAAAGACCCCGAGGAAGAATAACACCTATGTCTTAAACCTAAATTCTGCTACACCAAAGGAAAAAACATGTCTTTTGTCAAAAGAATCTATTGATGAGTCTCAGCTTTGGCACAAACGTTTGGGACACAAAAACTTTAAAAATTTGAACAAATTTGTCAAGGGAAATCATGTCATTAGTTTACCCCAAAAATAATTTCACTTTGTTGATCATTGTTCAGTGTGCCTCAAAGGAAAACAACAAAATTCTTCCCATAAGCCAAAGTTGGTGAACACAAACAATTCTCCATTAAAGCTACTTCATATGGGTCTTTTTGGACCAAGTCATGTTATGAGTATTGGAAAGAAACAATATTGTTTGGTGATCATTGATGAATTTTCAATATTTACGTGGGTTTTCTTTTTTACTTCATACAAATGAGGCATCCCAAATAGTAAAAGATTTTATCACAAAAATTGAATACCAACTTGATCATAAGGTCAAAACAATTAGAAGTGATACTGGGACATAATTTAAAGATGAAGATATGCATTCTTTTTATGAAACCAAAGGCCTTGCTCATCAATTCATAGTAGCTAGAAATTCTCAACAAAATGAGGTAGCTGAAAGGTGAAATTGTTGCACCCTGAAAGGATCATACATGCCAACTCAATGGGTGAATTGATGATTGTTCAGCTGAAATCCCACAAGTCCAAGATGCAATGCGGATGAAGATATGCAAGAAAAATAACAAGTGTTATCTTCCGCATTATTCAATGTAGAAGACAAAAATCTAATGCGGACAAGTGTTTACTCTTCCGCATTAACTAATGCGGAAGACATAATACTT
>BJCM01213968.1:0-22739 GCA_018326385.1 Flaveria bidentis
TTTTTGCTTTTATATATATATATATATATATATATATATATATATATGCCCACGCAGTGCGGCATGGTGCTATTTTACATCCGGCACATGTATTTAATATTTTGTTATTATTGTAATAGTTTTACAAAAGTCTATTATGTTTTTTCTAAATAAAAATTTAAAACACCAAATAAATGGGTTCTGAATAACTACTTATATATATATGCATTAACTTATTGTATCTCATAAAAATACAAATCTGTTTAGCAAAAAGTTTACGACAAAACGTTTAAAAAAACACAAGTTAAGTTGTAGTCTCAAAATGTTTTTAAATGTGATAGATTAAAAGATATAGTTGAAAAGTTTTTTTGGTGTAAGGGTAGATAATATAAAAATTAATGCTAGTGTTATTAAGTGTAAGGTTATTAGGTAAGTAATTGCAAAGAGTAATTTATAAATAATGTTATAAATAATATTTTACCCTTAAAAGTAATTGTATTTTATGCATTGAATATAGTAAGTATTTTTAATTTTATGGTATTTTAAAATACCCATCTCATATTCTTTATATGTATATATATATATACATATATATAAGAGTTAATTACACAAATAGTTCCTGCTATTAGACAAAAATAACAGGTTTTGGTACTAATTTTTCTGAGTAAAAAAAATTGAGTTTTATGTTTTTTATTTTGTAACTAGTTTAAAAGTTAAGACTAACTTTCGTTAAATTTTCAGTTAAATTTTGGTAAAATGACTAAAAAAATCCTTTTGTAACTAAAAGGACCATTTATGTAATTAACTTTATTTTAACTAAAGGAACTATTTGTGTAGTTACTCAAAAATTAAAATTTAAATCAAAACCAACGCCTAACCTCTGTGCTTTCATGAACCACTAGTCATGACTTATCACGCCTGTCACATATCGAATGCCACCGATATTGTTCATCATCACCCATCCTTAGTCTTATAATCCTTATCACCAGACTTCGCCTTATCATTTGTTCCACCTAATTAAAATTAGGAAAACCCCGAATTGGGGTGAGTTGAGAGAACGATGGTGATGCTGGAGCAGATCTGTGATGGTTCCCTAACGAAAACCACCAAGAAAGGGTTTTGACTTGAAAATCGAATAGAGCAACAATGATGGTGCAACAATGGTTATACCCAACCCAATCGGGTGGCTTGCGCCATACAAGTCAATGGTCAGGGTAGGGTACAATGATTTGCAAAACAAAGGTTGGCCAACAGTTGTAATGGTATGGGTAGGTGGTTAGGGAGTTCATGCGTTAGGCTGCGATTGTAGTTGGGCGAGGCGGTGGTGTAGTTTGGTTGTGGTAGTTGTGCATTTGATGGTGGCGATTAGTTTTTTCTTTTGGTTGAAGAGTCACAGATTTAGGGTGGTTACGATGCTGATGTGGTGTTGGTGGCCAAAGATGACGACGACCAGGAAAACTGGAGAGGTGGTGGTGGTGGTGGTGAGTGGTGATGGCTGGTGATGGTGGTGGTAGTCAGCGGTGATGGCATGTGATGGTTGTGGTGATGAGAGATGTTTGTTTTTGCTAGTTTTTTAATGTAATTTACAAAAATGGTCCTTCCGATTAATATTGACTTAATTACATAAATAGTCCCTTTAGTTACAAAAGGACATTTTATTCATTTCACCCTAATTAACTAAAAATCTAACAAGAGTTAGTCTTAATACCCTAACTCATTAAAAAAAGCATAAAACCCAAACTTGTTACTCAGAAAAGTTAGTAATCAAACCTGTTATTTTCACCAAACCACAAGGACTATTTATATAATTAACTCTATATATAATAATATAAAATAGTCGTTTTGAAAAGAGTAAAATTTCTAACAAACAATCTCTAGCTATATTAATTCTGATTGAATGGAATATGGTTTAGGAGTATCAAAGTGTTGGCGGGTTGTTTTAGAATGTCGGTGGGTTTAGCATTGCAGTACGAACTTAAAAACTAAACACAAACTTAAACCGAAATATATCATGAATATTCATCTGTTGACACGAACATGACCTATAATACTGAATACATAAATGACTAGGAATCACCTTGAATTCACTAATAATGACCAACTATACAACTACAAACAAAGAATGAATGTAGTTCGATGTATAACATGATTTTAGTGATTAATCAGACACAATATTGTTCAATATAGAAATCACAACTAGTAAATATGAATCATACCTATATTTCACTCTATAGTATTCACATAAGCACTTACAAAACGAACCACTACAAACCTATACAAAATTACATGAAAATGAATTAATTATAATAAAGATCAATAGTTCTCGTACAAATAGTTCTCGCATCTGAAGTTTTTACACACAACAGAGTTCTTGCATACAACAGTTCTCACAACCGACAACTTCTGATTAAGTTCTCGCAAACTTCCAAGTTTTTGCATGAATGAAAGTCTTCAAGCCTCAAATTGAATTCATATGATTTTTAGTTATTATTTTAGCACATTAATGCATTAAGATTACTACTTTACAACATAAAATGCAAATGAATAAAAAATTTATACGTTAATTATAAAATCTTATGTCAATTTCTCTTTTAAGTTTTTAAAGTTTGACTTTTTAATATATGACATAAAACACAACTAAAATGTAATATAATAATTGGGATAAACGAGTCAACCATTAAACCTATTGGATTGATATGAACATGATCAGTTTAGCTGAATAGATTTATAGGCCCGACCTAAAACTAAACTAAACCTGTGTTAGAAACCTAGAAAGATTAGCATTTTAGTCTTTAGATAAGTTTTGTCATAAATTATGGACTTATTGTGTAAATATGTGTTCCTTTTTGTTTTCTTGATTATTAGTATAAATAGGATTACTTTGTATGTGCAGGTAACAAACTTTTATATATTTTTCTCTCAGTTTGCACTTTGTAATCCAGCTGATATCAATGAAAAGTTTATGAATTTTTCTGATATTTTTGTTTGATTACATTGTTCATATTATTGTTAATTGCTTGATATCAATCATAGATCGATCCATTTGAACCTATCAAATAGTATCAGAGCTTTCGGTTCAACGATTGAAGTTCAAAAACAACATTTTGGGCATTTTTGATTACTTGAATCTGTGATTTGATCGCAATTGTGCAATTAATTGATGATTTAGTTGTGTTTCATCACTAGAAACATGATTTGAATATCAATTGAGTGAATTTACATCAACAAATCTGAGTTTTTGTCAAATTTAGTGTTCGAACAGTTCTTCATATTCGCACACTGATTTTTGCAAAATTAAGCCTCAATTGTTGTTAATTGGAAGATATGAAGTTAAAGGATTGTTAATCGGTGTTATTGTGATGTGATTGAAGAGTTTCAGATCATATTATCAAGTTTTTGGAAAATTGATCAAGATCAGGTTGTTACGAAGAACTTGAATTAGGCGTTTGAGGTGTTGAAATCATCTGAAAAAATACCTAAGTGTTTAGGCGCATGAACACTGTTCAGACGCTTTAACACTGTTTAGGCGTTTCAGACTAGTCGTTTTAACACTGTGTGGGTGTTTTTGCACTATTCAGACGTTCTCAGAAGTTTTAAGTCCCGGGCGCTTTGAAACTGTTCAGACGCATTATAACTGTTTTCAGGCGCATCAACACTGTTTGGGCGTTTGACAACTGTTTAGGCGTTTGACAACTGTTCAGGCGTTTCTACACTTGCAAATTCAGAAATTATCTAAGACAATCCCTTAGACGTTTCTAAGTCAAGTTGGGAAGTTTCTCTACTATTTAGACGTTTCATCATTGTGCAGGCACATCACTACTGTTTAGGCGCATCTATACTGTTTAGGCGCATCTAATTCAAACGTATCACTCTCTACTTAGAATTTTTTTTTCAAAAATCCAAAAAAATCTAAAAATATTTTCAATTCTTTATTTCTTTTCAAAACTAAAACATAAAAAATAGTATATTTTCTTGAATCAAAAACTTAATCAATGGCCAAGTCTAAAGATTCAGAAAACAGAGTACCAAAGCTAAAGAATCGAGCCGATTTTAAAAATTGGTCTCTCACATTAAAATATCACTTGAACTCAATTGACACTGATTTGTGGAAGTCAATTGAAAAAGGTCCTCATATTCCAATCACCCCAGATGGTCCTAATAGAGGATTTGTTTACACTAAAGAAACTCAAGAACCATATCCTGAAGATGGATTAATTGGTGATGACTTAAAGAAGGTGAAGAATGATGTTAAAGCTTACTCTCTCATGTGCAAAGGGTTACCACTTGAAGTACTTTTAATATTGAAGAACTATCAAACTGGATATACAATGTATAAAGCTTTGAAAGTCATCTGTGAAGGAGGCAAAGAAATCCAAGATCTCAAAAGACAAAAGTTGAATAGACAACTTGAACTTTTTGAGCACATATCAGGAGAAACTATAAATTAGATGATGAATAGATATGTTCAACTCACATCTGAAATATCAACTCTAGGAATCAAAAATAATCTTAAAGATTTAAATGACAGACTCTTGAATGCACTTCCATCTTCATGGAAACAAACTGTAACTCTACTCCAGCAAACACAGTTGAAAATGCCTTTCTTGCCAAGAATGATGCTACTCCTAAAGATGAGGGTGATCTATTCGTGGGAGTAGGATTTTTCACATGTACCCCAATCTATTCAACTCAGCCACAACCACAACAGTCTTCCCCAAAATCTACAATGCCAAAAACCCATAATGAGACTCCATCTTCTAACTCTGCTAATCCTAGCATAGTTAAAGATGTTATAAATATCCTATTTCATGATGAAAAGTCCAAAACTGCTTTTACAGCTTTCATGGAAAGTTTCCAAGCATACCAGGGTAGTCATCTAACTCAAATTAATTTGGTTTTGCAAGATTTATTTGAGATGGATCCTGCTGACGTAGAAGAAATGGACTTGAATTGGAAAATGGTGATGATTGCTTACTGAACACAAAAGCACTCATATGTCAACAGGAACTACAAGACCAGTGCCAACAAAATAGTTGGTTTTGACAAGTCAAAATCAAGATGTTTCAACTGCAATAGCTATGGTCATTTTTCAAGAGAATGTAAAGCACCAAGAAATCAAAGTGTAAATAGTCAAAGTAGTTCAAATCATCAGAGACATCAGCAGCAGACTCAAAAGAAATTCCAGAAACCATATCAGAGTTTGCCTATGCCTGAATTGAAAGATGAGCAAAAATCATCTGAGGAACCAAAGAAAGCACTAGTTGTAAGCATAAAAGATGGCTATGACTGGAGTGCATATGCTGAACAATTTACTTCTGATCTTATTTCAGGTTTAGCATTGATTTTAGAAATTAATGATGAATGATCTGAAGACAAGGATCCAAAAACTAATGAATCAGAAAATGAGACAGACTATGATTGGAGTGACAAGTCAGATCCAAAGGAGGAAGAAATTGCACTCATGGCAAAGTCCGAACAATCAAAGGTTGTAAAATCAGCTTCTGACACTGAGTCCTTAAATTCATATCCTGAAATTCCAAATGAAGTAAAAGAATAACTGTGCACAAAAGAATGTTTTAAACAGCTTGAACATTATAGAAATTATTCATTCAAAATTTGTGACAAACTAAAACAAGAAGAGTCATTGCACAGAAAACTGAAAGATGATCACAAAGTTGCTGATGAGAAAATAATTTCACTTCAATCAAGTTGTAATAAAACTCTAAAAGAACTTGAAATAGTTAAGAAACAACTTAAAGAAATGACAAAGTCACTTGAACAAAAAAAAGTGGCACATGCTGCAACTCAAGTTGATTTGGCAAAAGTAAAAAGCTCAAGGACCACTGTTGAGTAACTGGTAAATGGAAGAAAAGATAACCCCGGGGTGATCATCACCACCTGCACGGCATAGCGGAACGTGTAACCCGCCTGCTATTCCATTAAACTACATTTGTTCCTGTAATCCATAGCCTAACAGAATGCAACAGCGAGGGACAACCCGCCCATACAGCCAGCGAGGAGGATGGCACTACTGGAAAAGACCATCTGGCGAAAACGCCACAGGCGCGAAGCGTGGTAGGCCCGCGTCGGGGGAGCATAGGGAGGAAAGGGAGCCCGGACGGTGGAAGAGCCAGGGGAGGCCGGGTCATTTGACGGAAATGGAAGGCTTTGGGCTATGAACCTATTAAAGAAGGCTCTATGGAGTAAAGGGAAGTACATGAGCTGCTATCCGCTTGGTCACTAGGAACTATCACTCTCCTTCCAGCCCCCTTCACGGGCAGTATTCTATGACGCTAGCCAACATAAATCAGGGTTAGGTTTCACACATGAACCTATGCCTGAATCAATCTCTGTAACTTTACGAGAATATTTCAACAATCATGATCATTCACCAGAAAACAAGGCCAAACTTAAAGAATTTCAAGAGAAAAAGAAGAATGATCAAGAAAATGCTCAAAGTGAAATTGAAAAAGTAAATATTCAAGTATTCGAGGAGAATGACAAAGAAAAGATTAAAAATGGTCATTCAATTAAAGTCAAATCATATGAACCTCGTTTAAAGAACAAAAAGCTATTCATTCCAAAAAGTGAATGCGTCATTGAAAAGTGTCAAACTGATCAAGAAATTGAAAAAGCAAATGAGATCAAGCTTAAATTGAAAGACAAATGTCAAGAACAATCAGACACTTCATGTGGTGATGATTCAAGCTCAAATGATTTAACTCAAATAAAAAAATGTGAAAATGAATCTTCCAAAGATTCAATTAAGATACAAATTTTTAAGAAATCATCAAGAAATCAAAGGAGAAGAAAATCAAATCCTAAAAGGTTTGACCCAATAAACAAAACAAGTCAAATTAAACCTGTGAAGTTTGTGTTAGCATGAACTTATGGCATGAACACCATATCTAAAACAATAATAAAACCTAAGATCAAATCTGACTCTGATCTGAAAACAGGTTCAGGTCCAAAGACTTCCGCTGTACAAAACAGATTTGTATCTAAGGAGTTAAAGAATGGTGAACATGTTAAAAAGACAAATCCAAAATATCAAAAGACCAAACTTACACAGACAAAACAAAAGCTTAATCAATCCACTCCTAAAATCAAACAAGGATCAGATGTAGCATCTACGTCAATGATTAAGCAAATGTTATATCAAAAACTCAAAAATAATATGATATATGTGACATGTATAATCATAACACTTCTGAGTGTTATTTCAACAAATATTGTCACATATGTGATATGACAAATCACAACACAGTTGATTTTTATTTCAACAAATACTATGCTTTATGTGATGAAAGAACTCATAATACAGATGATTATTTCTTCAAGAAAAACTCACCTAGAAAGGTTTTTGACAA
The DNA here is from genome assembly GCA_018326385.1 of Flaveria bidentis. NCBI lineage: Eukaryota > Viridiplantae > Streptophyta > Magnoliopsida > Asterales > Asteraceae > Flaveria > Flaveria bidentis. The sequence goes on from BJCM01213968.1 coordinate 7,350, forward strand.
TCAAGGATATCCTAATCCAAAGTTTCAAAAAAATATTATAATGGATATCAAAATCTAATAAAATCACCTTCTTTGGGTTTGAGATCATCTAGAAAAATCAATTCAGACTATGACAATCTGTATAATATCAAATCACAATAATATAATTAAAGAAAATTTACTCCACGCTCAGTGAGAATAAACAATGAAACATATAACAAGAAAACATCTTATAATGTTTCAAACAACGGTTCAAATTTTCTTGATGATGAGCTTGAAAATAGATTTAATGTTTTGAAAACAAAACAAAGAAAAGATTATCAAACTGTTTTCAAAAGAGGATTTGAAAATCAGAAAGTTCAAAATAAACCTGACGTAAACAAACTCCATTTCAAATAGTTTATAATTATTGATAAATTTGGAAAGCCCAAGACCATTTCAGCTTGGGTTACTAACTCTTCTTAAATTTCTTGCATGCAAGTACGCCCACGGAGACTAGTAAACACATGGTATGTTGACAGTGGGTGTAGCCGGCATTTGACAGACAATCAAGCCTTGCTGCAAGATTTTAAACAAAAAGATGGCACTCATGTTGCATTTGGTGGAGATTCCGGAGGAAAGATAACTTGTGAAGGAATGGTATCTAACGGAATAATAAGTTTTGACAAAGTCAACTTCTGCGAACAATTAAATTTCAATCTTTTGAGTGTCTCACAAATATACGATAAATCTTACTCTACTTTATTTGATGATTCTTTCTGTTATATTTTAAAGCCAGGGTTTCAGATAAGCAAAGAATGGGTTGTTGTCAAAGCTGTGCGTGACAGAGATGTTTACAAACTAGACATGTCACAAGTTGATCCCTCTATAGAAACAACCTGCCTCATTGCTAGAGCATCTAATGATGAAAGTCAGCTTTGGCATAGATGACTCAGTCACTCAAATTTCAAGAACATAAACAAGCTTGCAGCAGGAAACCTAGTTATTGGTTTTCCTTCAAAGAAGTTCTCAACTTCTGATCTCTGCAAAGCATGCTTAAAAGGAAAACAACATAGAGCGTCTTACAAGACCAAACAAATAAACACAAATTCAAAACCGTTACAAATGTTACATATGGATCTTTTTGGTCCTGTAAACATACAGAGTATCGGAAAGAAATCGTACTGTTTAGTCATCATTGATGATTATGCACGATTTACTTGGGTTTTCTTTCTTCATTCAAAATCTGAAACAACTGATCATTTAAAAGAATTTATCATTAAAGTGGAAAATCAGTTAGATCAAAAAGTTAAAAAAAATCAGAAGTGATAATGGAACCGAATTTAAAAATGCTAATATTGGCAGTTTTTGTACAGAAAAAGGAATAACTCATCAGTTCAGTGTAGGGCTGTAAACAAGCCGAGCCGAACCGAGCCGAACCGAGCCGAGTCAGGATGGGCTCGAGCTCGAGCTCGAATCTTATCGAGCCAAGCCGAGCCAGCTCCAAAAATTTAACGAGATCAAAACACTAGCTCGAGTTCGGCTCGTGAAAAGCTCGAGCCAGCTCGTGGCTCGTTCGACCGGCTCGAATTTATATTTTTTTAATTTTTCACATTAATTTATATGAAAACACAAAAAATATATATTAAGGCTTTTATATTTTTTAGGTACTCTGTACTTATAAGAATAAAGATCATTATTTTGAATATAAACAATTTACTATCAAGTTATATATTTTTTAAACAAAATACTTAATGTTTCTAAAAAAACCCATTTTTATTTTTAAGAAAACATTTTTAAAATCCTAATATAAAAATAATAATCATAATAATAGTAGTAGTAGTAGTAAATAATAATAATTATACTATATAAATAGATATATACATATATTATATGCATCGAGTCACGAGCCGAGCCAACGAACCGAGCCACGAGCCGAGCTCGAACCGAGCTAACCCTGGCTCGAGTTCGGCTCGCTTGAAATTCGAGCCGAGCCAAGCCGGCTCGTTTAGATTCGAGCTTTTTTCGAGCCGAGCTTTTTCTGAGCGAACTTCGAGCGAGCTTCGAGCCACGAACTTTTTGTACAGCCCTAGTTCAGTGCTCCTCGAACTCCTCAACAAAATGAAGTTGCAGAAAGGAAGAACAGAACTTTGATTGAAGCTGCTCGAGGTATGTTAGTTGATGCAATGATTCCTATCACATTCTGAAATGAAGCAATATCAACAGCTTGTTTTATTCAAAATCGCATTTTGTTAGTAAAAGACAAACAGAAAACTCCTTATGAGTTAATGTTTGGTAGGAAACCCAATATTAATTTTCTTAAATCTTTTGGATGTCCAGTATTGATATTAAACTCAAATGATCATCTTGGCAAGTTTGATTCAAAATCTGATGATGGATTCTTTCTTGGATATTCATCCGCTTCAAAAGCGTATAGAGTTTATAACTCTAAGACGAATGTTATCATTGAAACATTCAATGTTAAATTCCTTGAAAACTTTTTTCCATCAGTTGCAAATGGTCCAAAGTGGTTATTTGATTTAGATTCATTAACAAACTCATTTAATTCTAATCTGTTTGAATCTTCATGTGATAACAGGAAACAAGCAGGAGATCAGAGAACTTTTAGTGAAGATTCTGATTCAGATGATATGGATGATTCAAACCCAAATTATCCATTTTTCTCTTTTGCACGAGATCCTTTATTCTCTAAAGAGAATCTTAGCAACAAAATCTTGAGCATCAACAAGTTCTTGAAGATTCTGATAATTCTCAACCTATTCCTAATGATGGTTCAGAAATTCACCATCTTGAGTCTAGAAAATCTGAAGATATAGATGTGAATGACAAGTTCGATTACTTTGTCAATTCTCCAACTCAAGTTCCAAATTGCAACCCACATTCCTCAACTCTATTGCAACAACTCTCCAAACTAAATCAATCTAATCTGAATGTGAATGTTCAACAAGAGGAGATTCCAACTACTCGCATTCACAAGAGACATCCTATCTCTCAGATTAATGGTCCTTTAAATAAAAGAACAATGAGACATTACTCTAAACAACAAATGGTGTTTGTACTCATGTTTTCTTTCTCAAATGGCCCCTAAAAACATTACAGAGGCTTTGAAGGACAATAGTTGGATTGAAGCAATGCAAGAGGAATTATTACAATTCAGAAAACAAGAAGTGTGGAATCTGGTGGATTTACCTGAAGGAGAAAATGCCATTGGCACAAAATGGTTATTCAGAAACAAATCAGATGATATAGGAATAATCATTCGAAATAAAGCTCAATTAGTAGCTCAAGGATACACCCAAGAGGAAGGAATAGATTATGATGAAGTATTTGCTCTAGTTGCAAGACTAGAAGCAATTCGTGTCTTTCTAACATATGCTTCTTATATAAAATTCAAGGTGTATCAAATGAATGTTAAGGGTGCATTTTTGTATAGACCAATCACCGATGATGTGTATGTTAAGTAGCCTCAAGGTTTTGAAGATGCTGAATTTCCTCATCGTGTGTATAAGCTCAGCAAAGCTCTATATGGTCTTTATCAAGCCCCAAGAATCTGGTATGAAACATTGTCACAACACTTGCTCCAACATGGATATACACGAGGAAAGATTGACCCTACTTTATTCATCAAGAAGGATGCATCTGATCTTCTTTGTGTACAAGTGTATGTGGATGATATCATCTTTGGATCAACCAGTTAGAAACTCTGTTCAGAATTTGAAGAAATAATGAAATCTCATTTTTAGATGAGTTCTATGGGAGAAATCAATTTCTTTCTTGGATTACAAGTTAAACAATCTGCAGAAGACATCTTTATTAATCAAGCAAAGTTTGTCGATAAGCTATTGAAGAAATTCAAGCTGCAAGATTGTCAATCCATTAGAACTACAACTAACTAAACACCAAGATTGATCATGATCCCAAAGGAAAATCAATAGACCAAACATTATATAGATCTATGATTGGATCTTTAATGTACTTAACTACATCTAGACCTGACATAATGTATGATATTTGTGTCTGTACCAGGTATCAATCAGACCCGAAGAAATCTCACCTTATTGTTGTCAAACGCATATTCAGATATCTCAAAGGAAAACCATCCCTAGGGTTATGGTATCCTGATGAAGGAAACTTCAGTTACATGGATATACTGATAGTGATTGTGGGGGATATAGTTAAGATAGAAAATCTATCACGGGTGGTTGTCAGTTTTTAAGTCCTCCATTAGTCTCATGGCAATGTAAGAAACAGACGAACGTCTCAGTCTCAACTGCAGAAGCTGAGTACATTGCTGCCTCAGCAGGATGTTCTCAAATCTATAGTTGCAAAATCAACTACTGGATTACAGGTTCAATTTTCTTAAAACTCCCATTTACATTGATAACACTACTGCAATGTTTATTACAGCTAATCATATCCAACATTCTAAAACAAAACATATCGAAATTCAATATCATTTTCTCAGAGACAACTCTGAAAAAGGTTTGATCATTTTGATTCAAATTTCAACAGAAAAACAATTAGCTGACTTGTTTACCAAATCTTTCCTACCAGGAAGGTTTGAGTACTTAGTTGAGTAAATTGGTCTTATTAATCATATTGAAAATTGTTATTTCTCTTTCAAAATAAAATAACCCTCCCTCAATTTTCTTAATAAATCAAAGTTAAACTGCCAATGTTAACTGCCTGATTATATACATTGTGTATCTGTGTGTTAAAAGAAAAAGAAAATACAACATCACAAAATGCAAAAACAAAGACAAAATTATAAAATAAAAATACAAAAATAATAGTTTAGTAGTTATAAATTTTAGGATTATATATGCCTTTGCAATTTGTAGGAAATGATAGTAAATCAGTTTAATTAGTTGCATACTTCACTCGCTAATAAAGTTTGAGATGATCAGATATGATTTGCAGGTAAGATCATGTAATTATACCGAAAAAGTAGATTCATATGATTGAACTAAATCATCTATGCATTTGTGTGCGCCCATCTTAGTTCTAAAAAGATGTCTTGACTTTTCTGATTGATTGCTTGTAAAGTCACAATCTCACACCTGACTTAATATGTGGTACCATGAGATCTGTTTACTGCATCTGTTCACTTCTTTGTTATGAGTCATCATACACCTGAAGTGACGAGATATCCTCTATTATAAGTCATTACAGACCTGGATACTCTCACCTGATGCAAAAGATACCAATGTGCACAATCCTTTATAAAGTCCAAAATGGATGCCCTATGATTCCTATGAATCATCTCTATTTATTTTTTTATGAAACGGATTCAGGGATTACCTAATGGCTTGTCCATAGTGGTTTTCTCAGAGATTATCAACTGGTTTAACCATGATGATTCTCTCATTGACCTAAACATGAGATCTGGTATACATATATGACAGGTTTTTAAGTTGAGTAAAAACGCTTTCTGCATATCTTGATTAGGGTTGAACACTCTAAGTCTAAGTGTGGATTACATAATATCATATCTAATTCAACCTTAATACATCCAAGAATTGAAAAAGTAAGTATACTGATTCTTTTATCAGAGCAGTCATTGTCTGTCCTTAGATCTTGTGTCTCCTTTGCTGTGGGAACACTGACCTGGAAACACACTTGATCAAGATTTAATCATTGTCTATGACTATTTACAAACTTTTTTACTTCAATGTTCTAATTATTATCTTATATGATCTCACTGCATGCAATATAATTCAATGTGTAGAATTTTATTCTGCTTTATTTTGATTTTTGCATGATTATTTGTTGAGTGCAGGCATGTTAATAATGATTGGTTCTAAACTAGCAGAATCGCAGGACATCACTTTTATAAACTTCTAAGTTTGAAAACTTAAAAGTTTAAGGGAAGTAAAAATGATACAGAGTTTATCAAAATAAATGTTTGGATGAAAAAGGATGATGCAAAAATATTCAAAGTTGTGTGTGTTTGAGATGTTTAAAAATGAACCTAAAAAGATTTAAAAATATGAAAATCTTCTTGCAAAAAATTGAGATGTTTATCATTTTATGAATTTTTGAGACTAAATGACAGGAAATAAATTAAATTTTTTTGGTTAAAAGTCAAAGTTTTTGTTCAAAAAGTCAAAGTTTTTGTTCAAAAAGTCAAGGTTTAGTAAAAAAGTCAAAGATTAGTCAAAAAAAGTGTTGGTCAAATTGTCAAAGCATTATTAAATTGTTCAAAGTTTGACCAAAGTTTGAAAATTGTGATTTGAATGAACTTGGTGAAAAATAATACAAGTGTTAGACGTATGGATGTCACATGCGCCTAAACAGTGTTCATAAGTCTTTGTTTAGCCGTATGATGAAATTTCAGTTTTATGTTAAGTGTTAGACGTTTTGAGTAATCCTCATGTGCCTTAACAGTAGTCATAAGTTTGAAATTCTTAGTTAAGTGTTGGGCGTCTTACAAAATCTCATGCGCCTAAATAGTACCAGACATCTCATAAAATAATTCAAAGTGTTAGGTGTTTCATAATAGGTAATGCGCCTGAATAGTGCTCATGCGCTTGTATAGTGCACATGCTCCTATAAGTATTTCAAACAAAATTGACCAAGTGTAACTCATGTGTCTGATGTTCATACGCCTGAACAGTGCCAATGCGCCTAGACCTCATGCGTCCAAACAGTGGTCATACGCCTAAACAGTTGTAATGCGTCTAAGGGATTTTACACTTGTATAAATTTCAACACTTGCTCAGAAATTCATTTCATTCAAACCTTTTTATATTCTACACTCTGTTCATACTCTTTGTGTTTGAACTCACTCAAATTTCATCTAATTACCCAGTTATTTCAAGAGTATATGATCGCATAAGGTAATATCAGAGAATATGATTAACATCATGAGTTTACACCATTAAATCAGTGGATGATAACAAAATAATCTATCGGGCGTTTGAACCCTATTTGGGCGTTCGAACTCTAATAACCTGAATAAATCTGAAATGATCAATTGCTGATGTTTGTTTGTGACAAATTAAACATGAAATGGTTAATGATTATGCATTGCGAACATGTAATAATCATAAAAACATGATTTAAATTAAAAATGAATCGACAAAATTTTCAAAATACAAAATTTAACTGATAAGGTCATCAAAAAGTCAAATGTGAATCTAAATCATCTAGAAACAAAATTCTTAATTGATTATATATCTTAAAATTTAATTAAATCATTATTTATTAAAATTAATCAAATTTTAAATATAAAAATTTATTAAGAAAAATTAAAAATCAATAAAGGACTTATTCATTTTTTTTATAAAATTGTAACTAAGTTGATGTAAGGCCCCGTTCTCGGGACGCTCACAGTTGGTCGATCATTGCACATAAAACATATAATTACATTTATACTTCATAAAACATCGTAGCGGAACATTAAAATAAATTTTCATTTTATTAAATGCTTTTGCAAGTTAATACAATCATTCATTTTAAAACATCATTCGTTTGCATTACAATGCAAAAACATTAAATAGAAGAATGTCATCCAAAAAAGCCAAGTAGCCGCCCCGTGCCATCCTCAACAAATTTACATGCCAACTGGAAAAATGAATAAAAAGTAAACGTTCCTGAGTGAGTTCTAGTTTTAAAATAAAACATACATTATCTTTCATTTAAAAAACGTCCTTTACAATCGTACGTGATCATACATAATACATACACATTGATAATATCATTATTATCTTCATCATTTGTTCGTTCATTCCGTACATTCGTCATTAAATCTTTAGTTTCATTCGGACCAATGCCGTATGCTTCACCCCACCGTAATGCATAAAGCCGGTACTGGGCCTGAGTTCTTTCATAGACCCCGAACATTGTGCATGAAGCTGACTCCAGTACCTAGGGTAAGCGGAAAGGGTCCCATACATATGGTCAATCACAAGGATTGGACCCCTGTGTGCATCCTCATGGGGTATTCAACCCACACACAGTTGAGCTCACACCCCTTATTGGGTGTGAACCTCTATACATACGCTTAATCACATGCATCAAGCCCAGTGTGCATCCTTCCGGGGTAGCTAACCTGCACACGGTTGAGCTAACATCCTTCATTGGGTGTGAACCTCCATACATATGCTTGCAAGTCTTTCATACTTTCATTCATTCATTAATGCATGCATTCTTTCATTATGTTCCTCTTTTCATTATCTTCCACTTTACGTTACATAATACTTTTCATTTTATTTATTAACATTCAACGTAAAGCCACGTGAAAATAATCATATATAACAAGGAACGCAAACATAAACATACAACATCACCATACAGGGCATCATCATACATACATAACATACATCATACATACCATCATGCATAAGCATCAATCATAAATCATATCATTCCTATCATAACATCTATAACCTCCAAAAGTCAACTTACATATCTCCCGGAAACCTCCCAAGTCAAAGCCTACATTTCACTTTTTCCCCAAAAAGTCAGAAATTATTCTAAGTGTTCATCCGCATTTCACTTTTGTTCATCTGCATTTCTTTTTGTTCATCCACATTTCTTTTTGTTCATCCGCGTTTCTTTTTATTCATCCGCATTTCTTTTACTCATCCACATTTGTTCATCCGCATTGACTTTACTCATCCGCATTCGTCAATGCTCATCCGTATTGACTTTAATCATCCGCATTTGTTCAGTCGCATGAACTTACTCATCCGCATTTGTTCATCCGCATTAACTTTGTTCATCCGCATTTGTTCAGTCGCATGAACTTACTCATCCGCATTGACTTTCTCATCCGCATTGACTTTCTCATCCGCATTTGTCAATGCTCATCCGCATTTTTTAATGCTCATCCGCATTTGTCAACACTTAAGTAGTTTTTTCTAAACCTAGGCGTATGAACTACTGTTAGGGCGCATGAGTAGCCTAGGGCACACTTATCATCATAATTCGAACCCCAAACACCATCTATCATGTTCTAAGCTTAAATCATACAGTCTAAGCCTTAGAAACACAACCATAACATTTCAAGCATGAACATAGTCCAAAATCACAGCATACCCGCAACATACACACATTCAAACATACGGGTATGAAACCCTAGTTTTATAAAAAGTTCAATCATGCATTTCCAGCCCCAAAATCAGTTAAAACATGTAAAAGATGGGTTTTAGAACTCACTTTGCAGCTTTGAGTATGGCTTTTTCCAAACTCGTTTGCAATTGAGTTCAACCACCTAGAAACCCACTAAAAACATACAACCGAACACACACAACACATATGAGCATAAACCCGAGGACATATCCGGTTAAAAACACTATAAAACCATGAATTCTTACCTTGAATTAGAATTCTTTCTTGTTCTTCTTTCTAAAACCGAGAGTTTGCTGCTTCCTACTACTCTCTCTCTCTCTAAAAATCCGATGGTACAAGATGTGTAGAAGGTGATGGGCGACCATCACCTTTTACACCAACTTTTTCAAACCTTTTATCCTTTTTGACACTTTTTAGCCCTTAACTTGGGTAAAATATCTTTTCTTTCATTTTCTTCACTTTATTCTTTTTTCTTTGACTAAAAAAATAATCAGGTGTTACAGTTGAAAACCTTCATACTAATTCATGTTTCTTGTAATTGACAGATGAACCAGTTAAAATTTGAGCCAAAGTACAATGTTGATGCATTTCTTAATGAAGATGTTAGAGAAGCAAATGGATATGAAGTGATGCAATCGGAAACAGAGAGATAGATAATTGAGCCTGTTGATTCAACAAGAATACAAGGAACAATTCTTCTAAATATCTTTGATTCACAAAGAATACCGATAATCAGGGTTTACACACACTATGATAGAGAGAAAAACAGATTTTTTCATAAAACTTCAATAATCTTGTCTTCCATCTCTTACAAACATATAAAGAAACTAAACAAATTCGAATGGGCCACAAAACATAAACGGGCCAAAACCTGGGCCAAATGCAAAGTCCAACAAAATGTTAAAATAAGACAAAAATTGAAATAACTCCTAAAATAAGCCGTTTTTGGGCCGAAACAATGACCTAAACCGCCTACGGTCGTTTTGACTTGTCCCGGGCCTGAAACGGAGACTTCTAGCCCAAGTTATGCCCATTTCAGTGAAGCCCCTTTTGATAAGCGATCTTGGGCCTCTAAAAAGGCTAAAGCTTGCTCATCCACACTTGGATCCACATCATGAAGGCATGATTCGATTTTTGTTAAGAACAAGATATGTTTATGCTATGTGTGCTAGACCTTCTATATATGAGAGGTTGATTAAGAAGTATTAGAGAACTACTGACATTGAGATAGATGATCAAAGAAGAAAGGTTTTAAGAGGTTTTATAACAAATGATCATATGATTAAAGTATTTGAAGAATCTATTAGATCTGCATTAAGATTAGGTGAAAATGAAGATCAAGACTTGTCTGAGTACACTTTCAATGATTGTAGAGAGATTTTTATGCAGATGGGTCACCCAGATCAATTCCCAAAGAAGCAATTCTTTAGAGCCCGAGTTCACAGTCACTGGAAGCTGTTATGCTACATATTTTAGCACTGCATATCAAAAAGAAGTGCAGGATAGAACTCATTTCCAGTTGATATAACATCTCCTATAGTAGCCATAGCCACTAACAGAAGATTCAACATGGCTAAGTGGATCATGAATGGATTTATATTCAATTTGAAGAAGGGAAAGACAAATAAGTACTTGATGTACCAAAGATTTCTCTAATTGATTATAAATGAAGAATACCCAGAAATACATGCTTACAAAGTTCAAGGAGAAAGAATTATTTTAGAGCATATGTCTGAGGTAGTTTACAAGAGGCTAGCAGTGATTACCGGTGCTGCTAATGTTCCTATGTTTGAGTATATGAGAAATGTGGCTAATGACATTATTGATATTAATCAGTAATATTTTTATTTGACTGAAGATAAGCTTGTGAATCCTAATGATCTTATTAAAGATGTTATAGAAGAAGTTGTTGAAGAATCTGAGGAAGATGATGACGATAATGATGAAGAAGAGCATGTTGAGGTTGATAACAATGATAATAACAATGATGATGATGATGATCAAGGTGGTGATCAAGGAGATGGAATGGAAGGTGCTAATGATGAAACTATTCAAGAGATGGATAGTAAACAAACCATTTCTGATCAAAGAATTGAAGATGAAAGAAATGTAGATGAAGATGTTAATACTAAAATGAATGATCAACAAGATGATGATCAAGCTGTAACTGAAGATATTGAGAATGTTGACTTTAATCAAGTATTTGATTTTGATACTTTATGGGCTAAGACAATCACAGAGAATATTATTTTTGTTGTTCAATCTAAGAGTCCTGAAGTTGAAATTGTTGAAAAAGAACAAGAGACGAAACAATTATCAGATGCTTGTGTACAAACTTATCTAGATGATAATGCTGATGAAATTGAAGAGTTAAAGTTAAAGATTGTATCTCAAAATGAAGAAATTGAAAGATTGAAGAAAGAAAATGAAATGCTGAAAGCAAATGATGAAATGAAGAATGTCATGATGTCTAATCTTGAAGAAAAAGTAAAGATTATGTTTGAAGAAATTGAAAAACTGAAAGTATCTCTACAAGAACCTGCAAAAGAAAGTGCAATGGTGTTTGTTAAGAAAGAGTCTTCTCAAGAGCCTAAGGAAACAACAACTGTAAAGTATTCTGAAGCTGAGAAAGGTAAAATAAATATGAATGAAGATGAAACATCTACTGGTCCAACAAAAGTTCAGAAGTCAGTTGATATAGATGTGAATGAAGAAGAAAAAGAAGTGCAAAAGACAATAGAAGCTCTTGATGGTATACATACAGATCTACCTGATGAATGGTATGATGAAGTTCTTGAGGATGAAGATGTGTGTGATGTTGTTGACTCACCAGTTGAGAATTTCAAGATGATATTCCTATAGACTTTGAAAATAGATACAATTATCTGGTCAAGAAAAAGTATAATAGAGTGTTTCTAGACGAGCTGACAGTGACTCAAATAAATGAAGAATATGAAAAGTGTATGATAGCAAAGTCTTCAGCGGCAGATCCGAATGAGATAAGTCTAGAACATGGTGAGTGGGCATCAATTGAATGAAAGCATAAACATTGATGATATTCCTGTGGCAGAATTACACCACCCAAACCCTAAATATATAAGCATACCTGCTCTAAGAATGTGGTTACAATCAAGGAACTATCCAAGAAAAATACTAAATAAGCTTCAAGGAGAATCATTAAGAAGGTTGGTGAGAAGCTTTCAAGAAACTAAGAAGATGTACGATAAGATGATCATTTTGGATATGGATAATCCTCAGTATCTCGAAATCACCAAAAGAACAAAAATGTTGAAGCCTCAAGAAATCAAGTCAATGGAGTTGATAAGAAAAACTCATGAACATAGAAAAGAGCTTATGGATATGTTTTCAAATGTTGAAAGCTAGGTTACAAAGTCTCTATAGATCAAAAATAGCTATGGAATACATGCTTCAAATAGGACAATCAATCTTTGATTTGCTGAATGCAATGATTGTGTCTGATAAATCTAAATAGGTGAAAATAATTGCTTGGAAATACGATGAGATTTTTTATGCTTTTCTTATCAAGAGAGTTAATGCTATTTGTGATGTATATCATTTCTACTCAAGCATTATTGCTTTACCTATTCAAGACTTGAAAGAATTGCATAAACTGAAGAAGAAGTCAAAGAAGGCAACATTTCTTAAAACACGTTGTGATCAAGAAGGCAAAAGTTATTTTGTAAAAATGAAGAAGAAGTCAAAGAAAGGTGAGACAAGAAAGGAAATAGATGATTGTTACTTAGAGACGTTCAATGACAAGTATTTTGAAAAAGTAACAAATCCTGGACTAAAAGTTATAGATGGTACACAATCATCAAAACCAATTTTAAGATGGTTTTATGATTCATCTACTTTACATTTGAAGTTAGTGAGAAACTTGGATGATTGGGATAACGAAACAATTAGTGTGTTTGGTGTCTTTGAACTCAAACTTCTACATCCTAGTTATATCTCATTCTTATCCAATCAATCTTTTGAAGCTGTATGTAAGGCCCCGTTCCCGGGACGCTTACAGTTGGATTCTCATCGCGCATAAAACATATATTTACATTCGTATTTCATAAACATCGCAGCGGAACACTAAAATAATCTTTCGTTTCCATATAAATGCTTTTGCAAGTTAATACAACATTCATTACAAAACAGTTTGTTTGCATTACAATACAAAAACATTAATCAAAAGAATGTCATCCCAAAAGAGCCGAGTAGCCGCCCGTGCCTTCCTCAACAATCATTACCTGCCAACTGGAAACACATAAAAGTCAACGTTGCTGAGTGAGTTCTAGTTTTATATTAAAACATACTTTATTTTTCATTTGAATCCATTCTTTACTTTCATGTGATCATACATCATACGTACACATAGATAATATCATTATTATCTTCATCATCTATACATTAACTTTCATTCTTTCATACAGTCTTACTTTCATTCGTTCATTCATTACTTCCTTTGACATGTACATTACCCCGAACATTATGCACGAAGCGGGTAACTGGGCCTGAGGTCTTTCATAGACCTCGAACATTGGGCACGGAGCTGACTCCAGTACCTAGGGCAAGTACATTCACCATTTATCTTTTCTCTTCCGTTCCGGATCAATGCCATATGCTATACCCCGAACATTGTGCACAAAGCGGGTAACTGAGCCCGAGGTCTTTCATAAACCTCGAACATTATGCACGAAGCTGACTCTGGCACCTAGGGCAAGCGGCAAGGATCCTATTCCTATGGTCAATCACAAAGATTGGACCCAATTGTGCATCCTTCGGGGTAGCTAACCCGCACAACATTGAGCTAGCACCTTCATCAGGTGTGCACCTCCATACATTTGCTTGCAAGCCTTCTTACATTCATTTGTTCATTAATGCATGCATTCATTCATCACATTCCTCTTTTATTATCTTTCTCTTTACATTACATAGTACTTTCGGTTCATTCATCAATATAACACGTAAAGCCACAGGAAAGATAAACATACATCGTAATAAGGAACATATCATACACAAACATCAACATCATACAGGGCAACATCATACATACATATCATGCATAAACATGCAACATCATCATCATCATGCCCTACATGCACTCTAAGGCCCCAATCGTCATCTTACATGCTCTTACGGGAACCTTTACGTCAAAACTTACATCTGCACTTTCCCCCGAAAGTCAGAAGTCAAACTACACTTTCCTCGGACGCACAGCCCTATTCAGGCGTATGGACACCCTTCAGTCGCATGGCCTCCATACGACTGAACATCATGCGAATGAACCAATGCGGATGAACACTCATGCAAATGAACACTCAATCGTGCGAATGGACTAAAGTGGATGGACCTCATGCGAATGGGACTAATGCGGATGAGCACTTATGTGAATGGACCTTCAATCGCATGACCTCCATGCGACTGGCCTTTCAATCATGCGAATGGACCCTCAATCATCTGAATGGACCCCAATCGTGCGAATGGACCCCAATCGCACCCTATTCGGCCGTATGGCCTCCATTCGGTCGCCTAGCCCTAGCTGATGCAGAATGCAGTTCCAGCCGAAAGCAAACTACTCCTTTCGACTTCCAAATTCATCTAAACCCATTCTAAGCCCAAATCGACCATCCTAATCCTTTTGGATGCATACCACAACACCATTCAAGCACACACAAGCCCACAAACATGGCTTAAACGGATCATACACACATATACACATACAAAAACGGGTCAAACATGCACACACTCAAAAACCCGATTTTTAGATGTGTTCCAGCCCCAAATCATTCAAAAACGTTTAAAGGAGGGGTCCTAGAACTCACACAAGCGACCACAATGAGTAGAGCTTCGATTTGATTCGCTTCTCAACGATTTTGGCCACTCAAACCAACTCGAATGAACTTTTCTTCCTTTTTTCTCTTCTTTCTCTCTTCCCCTCTCTTTTCTTAGCTGAAATGTGAGTGTGTGGGGAGAGTATGGCTGCCCTCTCCCTACACATATCACCACATTTCCACTTTCCCTCATTGGCGAGTTTGGTCACTCGACTTAGTACTTTATTTCTTTTCTTTCTTCGTCCACTTCAAAATAAATAAATAACCGGGTGTTACAAGTCCACCCCCCTTAAATAGGTTTCGTCCCTGAAACCTGTTATTCTTCGAACAAACGTGGGTAATGTTGTCTCATTTCTTCCTCAATCTCCCACGTTGACTCGGATCCCTTCCTGTGCTTCCACTGTACACGCACAAGAGGAACCACTTTATTTCTCAGTCTTTTCTCTTTTCTATCGATGATTGCCACTGGTTGCTCCACATAATTGAGCCTTTC
>BJCM01213969.1:0-22764 GCA_018326385.1 Flaveria bidentis
ATCATCTCAAAGATCTTTCAGACAACCACAACTAACCAACTCATCCCCACCAGCCACAAATACATCAGTGGGAACAAGTAACTCTAAAGAGACTGGATCATATTTCAAAATGGAACATGTGACTGGAGTATGTATGAGAAAGAAGTTTTGGAAGAATATCAAGCATTAATGGCTCACATGGAAAACAAAGTTCCACCCATATCTAAAGAGCAACAATCTTGGAGAGCTGACAACAAGTGGTATGTTGACAGTGGTTGTTACATGCATATGACAGGAAACTGTTCTCTTCTCCATGACTTCAAACATAAGAATGCCTCATATGTGACCTTTGGTGGGGATAAGAAGGGAGGTAAATAATTAGTGAAGGAATGGTAACTAATGGTGTACTCAAATTTAAGAAAGTAAATTATTGTGAAATTTGTAGTATAATTTATTGAGTGTCTCTCAAATTTGTGATCAAAATTATATCACATTGTTTGATAACACTAATTGTCACATTCTTAAGATAGGTTTTTTTAGTTCTAGAAGAATGAATCCTTCTTAAAGCATCAAGAAAAGGAAACACATATGTTTTGGAAATGAACAACACTACACTCACAAGACATGAAACATACCTACTATCTAAGTCATTAGAAGATGAATCTCAGTTGTGGCATAGAAGGCTTGTTCATTCCAACTTGAAAAACATGAACAAATTGGTGAAAAATGACTTAGTTATTGGACTACCAAAGAAGGAGTTTTATTGTTCAACTCAGTGTTCCTCATGTTATAAAGGAAAACAACATAGAGTGTCACATAAATCCAAAATCATCAACACAAACACTGCACCACTCAAATTGCTACACATGGATCTGTTTGGTCTAACCAATGTGATTAGCATTGGAAAAAGGCAATATTTTTTAGTGATAGTGGATGACATTACTAGATTTAGATGGGTCTTTTTCTTAAAACAAAAGCATGAAACATCAGAAACACTAATGAACTTTACCATCAAGATTAAAAACCAACTTGACTAAAAAGTAAAAATATTTTGGAGTGATAATGGGACTGAATTGTTAATACTGATCATGATTCTTTTTGCAGGAACAAAGGCATTGCAAGACAATTTAGTGCACCAAGAACTTCACAAGAAAATAGAATTGCTGAAAGAAGAAACAAAATAATTATTGAAGCAACACGAACAATGCTAGCTGATTCACAATTACCAATCACGTTTTGGGTTAAAGCAGTGAATACATCATGCATTGTTCAAAACAGGACATTGATTGTCAAAGAACATAATAAAAAACCTTATGAGCTTTTATTCAAAAGAAAACCTTACATAGGATATCTTAGAGCTTTTGGGTGTCATGTATATGTTTTAAATGCAACTATTCAATTAGGAAAATTTTAAGAAAAAGCCTATGATGGTTTCTTTGTTGGATATTCTTCAACATCTAAATCTTACAGGATCTATAATCCACAACATAACATAGTGGAAGAAACTCCTAATGTGTCATTTTATGAATCCTTACTTACTAAATATGTAAAAGGATCATCTTGGTTGTTTGATATAGATGCTCAAACAGACTCATTTAACTCTGGTTATTTGAATAATGCAGGATCTAATAATACATGTTATCCATTTATTCCTCTAAATATGAATAAAGTATCATCGTATGTTGATCCCCCAAGGTTAAACATATCAACTCACATGGAACAAGGAACAACAACTAATTAACAATGATGTTGCACAAGTGCAACAAAATAGATCCACATCCGCCGATGGAAACACTTAGTAGGTGCTGACATTGCATCCGCAGATGTGCATTCAACATCAAGGGATGTGAATAATGCTTCGGCTGATGCTTCTTCTTGTCAAGCAGATACAACCACCATTGGAGAAGATCTAGCAAACCTTCAAATAACATTTGTAGATGTTGCTGTAACTCCTACGGAAGCTCAACCTACATCCGGAGAAACTCCTGTGGAAGATATTGAAAATGCAGTTGATGTTCAACCTCAAGAAGATCCATGCATACCCAATGATGAACATGAGGAACACTTTTATTACTTCCTGAATTCATCAACTGGATTGGATCCATCCGCATCAATGGATATGACTAACTTGGAATCATTTATTCCAGTTGAATCAATTCCAACTACAAGAATTCATAAAACTCATCCATTAAACAACATCATTGGTGATGTTCATCAGAGAACCACGAGAAGTCAAGGGGGAGCTGCCAACATATGTCTCTTCACTTGTTTCTTTCACAAGTGGTTCCTCCAAACATCACAACTGCACTAAAAGATGATAGCTAGATTAAAGCTATACAAGAAGAGCTTCAACATTTCAGAAAACAGAAGCTCTAGAGTCTAGTTGATTTACCTTAAGGTCATCATCCAATTGGAACAAAGTGGCTCCTAAAAAATAAACTAGATGACAGGGGTATTAGTGTGAGAAACAAAGCAAGACTAATTGCATAAGGCTACACTCAAGAAGAAGGAATAAATTATGATGAAGTTTTTGCACCAGTTGCAAGAATTGAAGCCATAAGAGTCTTCCTAGCCTATGCATCATGAAATAAGTTTACTGTAGATACATTATGTTCCTAGCTTATGAGCTCAATGTAAAAGTCTTTCATGTGTTCCCATATGTAATGAATTGATTCAATGATATATAATATGTGGTTGTTGCTTATTAATGTTTATCTATTTCATATTATTATTGTGTTGAATATAATTCATATGTATGAACTTAGTATATAGGTTTGAAGTTATTATACATAGTTCTTAGTCAATAATGATTGAGAAATGTGTTCAACGTAGTCGGATGAGTCTTCATGCGAATGGACCATACTAATGGACCATACTCATGAATACATCATGCTTATGAACCAGTAGCACGACTGAACCAGGAGACTGGATCAGTCATATGAATGAGACATAAGATTGACTCAGTAGCACGACTGAACCTTCAGTCGTGCGTATGACTCAATCGCATGATTCAGTCGCACGACTGAACCATGCTAATGGTTCAGTCGTACGAATGGAAACTACAAACCTATAAATACCACTTAATTCGTGGAAAAACATAAGAATTCAGAACAATTTGATATCCATAAACCCTAGCCGTCCAGAGCACCCAATCCAACTTCATAGTTCGTTCTTGATTGATTCCTACTCGTTCTTAACGTTTAGTTTATTCCATACATAAACGGTCCTGACAAGTGGTATCAGAGCGTTGGCTCTTGATTTTGTGTGTGATTCAATTAGTTTTGGTGTTAAACTTAATTCTTTCATTCAAAGAGTCATTCTTTTGAGTCAAAAGGTGTTTTCAACATTTTCTTGCATTAAAGTTTTGATTTTTCACTA
Organism: Flaveria bidentis; assembly: GCA_018326385.1. Taxonomy (NCBI): domain Eukaryota; kingdom Viridiplantae; phylum Streptophyta; class Magnoliopsida; order Asterales; family Asteraceae; genus Flaveria; species Flaveria bidentis. Next base: position 3,358 of record BJCM01213969.1, read on the forward strand.
TACGGTAGATTAGGGTTCTTAGGAAAATCGCGTTTCTATGTCAAAGTGTCAAAATCTTCGATTTTGCCAAAACAACAACCTTCAGTCGCACGATTAGCTCATTCGTACGGTTGAACTCATTCGTACACTCCATTCACACGACTAAACTCAGTCGCATTCTTCATTCGCATGACTGAATAGCTCCAGTCGTTTGAGTCCATTCGTCTTGTTCATACGCACGACTGAATCCAATTGCATGATTGAATTCATTCGCACCCTTCATTCGCACAAGTGAACCATACTTATAGTCCATTCGTACGATTGAACCTGTCCTGTTATCCAAGTATGAAGTTTATACAAATGAAAGATCAGTTTGCTGCGTTTACTCGTCGGAAGGACTCACGCATCTAGAACCTTCTACTTTAGGAAAATAAGATAGGATCATAATAAACCGCCTAAGCTTATAATGTTAGATGACTATCCACAATAGAAACAATGGTTCGAGATTTACTTAAATGGAGTTGATCCCAATCTTTGGGCATCCATCGAGACTGGTTACACGATGCCAGTTAGTGCTAGTAGAGTCAAGTTAACCTTGGGAGGAATGAATAAAGCACAAAAGATACTCTTTAATGCTGAGAAGAAAGTTAATGCCCTGTTGACTCAGTCAATACCAAAAGACATCTTTCATCACTTTTCTGAAAACAAACAGGTCAAAAAGCTATGGGAGGATTTAGAGAAGAGATATGATGGTAATGCAACGTTGAAGGCACTGAAGGCTAAGGCTCTCAAGAAGGAGTTTGATAATTTCTCCTCTATTGGGAATGAGAGCCTAGATAACATAATTGATAGATTCAATCATCTCATGAGTGAGTTGCACACTCATGGTGTAACCACATCAATGGAGGATAAAGTTTCAAGCTTTGTTGATGGGTTACCTGATAATTGGGATTCATTTGTGTCCAATCTCAGATAGAATTACATTCTTGAAACATTGGACATAAATGACTTTATCTTGAAGTTAAGAGAGGAAGAGCTGAGGATAAAGTACAAGTCAAAGAAAGGATCCTACATTCAGAATCCTTCACTCCACAACTCAGTTTCGTCTCTAACTATTTCAGGAGCACCTCTACAAACAACTTTCATGTCTAGTTCATCTACTACCACCCAATCCATCGCTTCAGGACCAGAAACATCAGGGTCATCAACTACCCAATATATAGTGCATGAAGCTAATAATACAAAGTTTAAGACCGAGAATCTCAGTAATATCACAGTGGAAGTTTCAAAGGAACACATGGATCTTCTAGCAGCTGTTTTCCAATCTGATGATGCTTTAGTCGCCGGGAAGATTGGAAATTGTCATCTTGCGGATAAAGACTACAAGCAAGTTCATGAGAATGACCTAGAGAGAATGGATATCATATGGGCCTTGGCAAGTGCAGTCAGAAGAGCTAAAAAGTTGTTCAAGAAGATGGGACAGAACCTAATAGCCACTAAGGACACGACATTTGGTTTTGACAAAACCAAAGTAACATGCTTTAACTGTGGTGAGAAGGGACACTTTAAACGTGAATGTGTAAAGCCCAAGAAAACAGGTAATGGAAACCCATTTCCAACCTTCAACCTTCAATCGTCAAGACAAGGACACAATTGGAACTGCTTCTTCAAGCAAAGATACAAAGGCTCTTATAGCTCAATGTGATAAAGGAAAAGACTGGTCCTTCAGGTTTGTTTCCCTTGGAGAATCAAATATTTCCTTTGTTGAAGCAGTAGTTGATGGGTCTGCTAGTGAAGGTGAGAGTGCAGCTGAGCAAGCGGTGTCTGATATTGAAGAAGCTGCGAATGTGGTAAATCACCTAGTTGTTGAAGAGCTTAGAGCAACAAGTTCGGAATCTCCGGCCACCGAAGGATCTAATTCTGCTTTGATGGCTGATTCAACCAATTCATCACAGGTAAGTTCTCTAAACCAGTTGTTTGATAAATATGCTTGTCATGAATGTGATAAATTGAGAGAAAGCATTGACCTGATATTTTCTACGTTATTAGAACACAATGATAACTTAGTAAATGATTTACAACTCTGCACAGAAGCTAATCGTATATTAAAGAAAAGATAGAACTTTTGGGGAAACAAATAAGGGAAACCGAGGTTGTTGCCTTAAATCGATCAAATGATATAAAGTTTTATTTAAATTCTTTAGAAGAGACCAAAAAGGAAAAATCAGTTTTGGAAGTCGAGGTAAACTCTTTAAAACAAAAACTGCATAGTTGGGCTAGTTCTTCTCATATAGTTCAAAACTTAGTGAAAGAACAAAACAATAGGGAACATCTGGGGTACAAAGTAGTTACACCACCACATGAAATCCTTTTAAATACAAAATGTAGACTTGTAAATGACAACCCAGTAAAGGATCATGTGTTGTCCACCCCTTTGGTTAGTGATCTCGATTCCACAGTCAAACTTATAAAGAAGATCACTAGACAGAAGGAGCCTACTTTGAAATCTAAAGGTAAATTGCCATTTGAGAATTTGGATGATGAAATTAAAAGGGTTAATGTAAGGTCAGGGTCACAAACGTCTACATCAAAACCAAAATTGACTAAACTAGTTGACCATAAACAAGGTAATCATCAAATTCCAAATAAAGTGCAAGTTAAAGATGTTCAAAACCATAAGGATGCAACATCTAATAAAGAAATGACAAAACCCAAACAGACAAAGGTCACACCTTTACACAACTCAAACCCACATAAATATTTTCCTCAATCTGTAGAATGAAGATCTTGCTACAATTATGGAAAACAAGGACATATCTCTTCTAATTGTCCTTATTATCAGACGCCCAAAAAGAAAATTGAACTTTTTGATATAAAACAAAGATCTTTTAAATCTAGATCTAATACTCCACCAAAGAGTTTGAGTGAACCTAAAGTTCAAACAATAAGCTAGTCATTTGTTTTTCACAAACAAGCCTTACATAAAACTGGATTATGGAAAGAAAAAACAAGTATAATGTTTGATAGTGAAGAGATTAAGAAGAAAGATATGCCCTCATCCTCTAAAGGACAATGGGTTGAGTTTATGATGTGTAATTCCTTCGGTTTACCTAATCCAGTTAAGGCTTGGGTCCCAAATCTGAACTAATAAGTTTCTTTGAATGTGCAGGGTGTCCGCTACAGTGCTATCACTAATACCTGGATCATTGATAGTGGGGCGTCCAGGCACATGACATGGAATTTGTCTCTCCTTTTCAACGTCAGACAAATTAAAGGGGGACATGTTTCATTTGCTGGAAACAAAGGAGGTAGCATCACAACACAAGGTGAAGTAGGAAACGAGAAAGTTAAGTTTGACAAGGTCAACTACATTCAGCAACTACAGTCAAACTTACTTTTAGTTTCCTAGATCTGTGATAAAGGATTTAAAGTTGTATTTGACAACAAGAACTGCTACATGTTGAAGAAGGACTATGTGATTGAAGAGGAAAAAGTTCTTATGTCAGCCTCAAGATATAACGACTTGTATGTCCTGGATCTATCAAAAGCTTCCACAACTGATCACAGGTTTCAATGCTTCTTGTCAAAGGCAACTGAGAGGGACTGAATCTCCTGGAATAGGAGAATGGGACACATTAATCTGAGGAAGATGAATCACTTAGTTCAAAATGATTTAGTGAATGGAGTAACAGTCAAGAACTTCCAACTTCCAGATTTTTGTGTAGCGTGCAAGAAAGGGAAACAGACCAAGAAGGCTCACAAGGCAAAGAAAGTTTATTCATTTAATCTTCCTCTTGAACTTCTACACATGGATCTGTTTGGCCCTGTCAGTACAAAGAGCATTGTTGGTGATCTGTATTGCTTTGTAGTAACAGATGATTACTCAAGGTTCTCTTGGATGATATTTCTTAAAGCCAAATCAGAAACTTTTGAATCATTCAAACAGCTTGTTACTACTTTGGAGTCACACTACAAGCTGAAAGTAAGACAGATCCGATCAGACAATGGAACTAAGTTCAAGAATCAGTGGATGGAGGCATACTGTAGAGAGAGGGGAATTGTACATCAATATACCTCTTCCTACACTCTACAGATGAATGGCGTTGCTAAAAGGAAGAATCATAGTTTGATAGAGACTGTCAGGACAATGCTAGCTGACTCGAAACTGCCTATTCAATTCTGGAATGAGGCAGTGGCTAATGGTTGTTACACGCTCAATCAAGTCTTTGTGGTCAAATGACATGGGAAAACATGTTATGAACTGCTCCAGCGATATAAACCCAACCTGGAGTATCTAGAACCATTTGGCGCACCATGCATGCTGCTAAAGAAAACTCAGACATGAAAGTTTAATGAGAAGGCAGAAGAAGGTATCTTTCTCAGATACAACATACCAGACAAGAGAGTTTATAATAACTCAACGGGTCAGGTACAAGTGTGGTGCAACGTTGATGTTCAAAGATTCACCACCCCTTTGTTGGAAAAGGACCCTCCTTCTTCGACTATGAGGGATTCTTTAAATCCTTCAATCTACCTCCTTCTACCACTGATTATTAGTTTTCAGCAAGTATGATGTATAATGTTCTAAACACATCACCATAAGACTTGACATCATCGGTTCCACTAGACGAGTCCTCTAATCCTTTAGGGGGAGCACTTGATGTAAGCGACTCATCTTCTGATGATGAAGCAGTTGAGACTGCAAATGTGGAACAGGAGGAACAAGTTCCCAGAAATGAAAGTACACAAGCATCACATCCTGATGCCTCTGACACATCGGAACCTCATACTCCAACAGCTTCAGATCCTGAACATAAGTTTAAAAATCTGGATGATGAGGTGGTTGTTCCAACTACTCCCGGAACTCGGCTAAATGATCATCCCTTGGACAATGTCATTGGGGATGTTAGATCAAGAGTACAGACCAGAAATCAGCTATGCTCAGCTGATTATGCCTTGGTAATAGAAAAGGGATATCTTCACAATGGTGAATATCGATATTTTGTGACTAAATTTAAGCCAAAATATGTGAGTGAAGCCTTAAACGATAAGGCATGGGTTAGTGCAATGCAAGAAGAACTCCTATAGTTCAAGAAGTTAGGAGTATGGACCCTTGTGGACAAACCAAAAGATGCTAAGATAATTGGTACTAAATGGGTGTTAAAATGCAAGAAAGATGACCAAGGGTTCATAATAAGGAATAAGACTCGACTTGTAGTTCAAGGATTTCGACAAGTCGAAGGCATAGATTACAATGAAGTGTTTGCATCGGTGGCAAGGATGGAAGCAATACGCATATCTCTAGCCTTGCATCCTACATGAAGATTAAAGTCTATCAATTAGATGTGAAGAGTGCATTCCTTCATGGTGAAATCCATGAGACGGTCTATGATAGTCAACCCGAAGGATTTAAGGATCCTTATCATTGGGATAGAGTTTACAAACTAGACAAGGCTCTTTACAGGCTCCATCAAGCCCCTAGAGCCTGTATGAGAAACTCTCAACTCATCTTGTGAAACACGGTTTTCGCGGAGGAGTGATAGACTGTACATTGTTTATCAAAGAAAAAGATGATGATTTACTGCTGGTACAAATTTATGTTGATGACATAATCTTCGGTTCCAAAAACGAAGAATTATGTAAAGAATTTGAATTTGTAATGAAAACAGAATTTGAGATGAGTGCCATGGGGGAGATGAAGTTCTTTCTCGGCTTACAGGTGGATCAAACACCAAAGGGAATCATCCTAATCAGTCCAAGTATGTAGGTGATATCCTCAGTCAATTCGACATGGAGAATGCTTCAGCAGTTGGAACTCCACTTGCCACGAACCATGATGTGGCACCCGACGAAAATGGCGATTTGGTTGATGCTACCATGTATAGAGGAATGATCGGATCTCTCATGTACCTCACAGACTCACGTCCTGATATCATGTATGCGAAGTGTCTTTGCTCCAGATATCAGGCGAAACCAAAAGTAAATCATCTCATCGGGGTCAAAAGGATTTTTCATTATCTGAAGGGTACTCCAACACTCGGGTTATGGTATCCTCATGATGATGACTTTAAGATTACAACGTATAGTGAGTCGGATTATGGCGGTTGCAAAATGAATTACAAGTCAGCATTAGCGGGATGTCAGTTCTTTGGTAGACGGTTAGTCACTTGGTAGTGTAAGAAGCAAACCTCTGTTGCTCTGTCAACATGTGAAGCTGAATACGTTGCTGCTGCAAGTTGCTGTTCACAAATCATCTGGATTCAACAACAAATGCACAACTACGGTTTGCAATTTTCTAACACCCCAATTTTTGTTGATAATTATGATGGTATTGCTATCACCAAAAATCTGGTCCAACACCCTAAAACTAAACACATCGGTATTAAATATCACTTTATACATGACTGTTTTGAAAAGCACTTAATCGATGTTGTTAAAATAAATACGGATTTTCAACGCGCCGACCTCTACACTAAAGCATTTAATAAACCTAGGTTTTTATATCTCTTAGAGGTTAATGGCGTTGAGAAGAAAAGTGAGATGATCCTTGAAGAAGAAAGTGCATAGTCCGACATGGTCTTTATTTTTCTTTTATTTTTTATTTATTTTTCTGTCTATTAAAAATCCAAAAACACAAAAAGATTTTCGGTTTTAGAATTTTAGGGGGAGAATAGTTTAGTTTAGTATTAAATTCATGCAGTATTTATTTACTTGAAAATAAAAACGAGGGAGGAGGGCAACTTAACTAAAAGAAATGAAATCAAATCTGTGATTCTGATTCAATGTTTATGGAAAATGATAGTACATAGGGAACAAATTGGTTGGGACTTTAAAAGATTTTAAATGATAAAGATGCAAAATTCAAAGTATAAGTCTGAGAAGTCTAAGCAAAATAAAAGGAAAAATGATGGTAAAACTAGTCTGCTACTGAGATAACATAAAGAAAGTAGACCTAGAGGTTGCTAGTTCATTATATGATGTGTCGGTAGATTCAACACAATAGATAAGTAGACCTCATTGGTGGTTTAAAATTCAAACTAAGTTGTTCAACTTGTTGTGGTTTTCCATCTTATCCCTGGTTAACACAATCAACGCAATTCCAATAAGGGGCGATGAGCAAAATAAACGCCACAAATGTGTGCAGACAACCATAAAAATGAGCAAAGCACATGGAAAAATGCTAAATGCAATCAAGCTAATAACTTATGTTGTTGGTGTGTTATGTGCAAAAAGAAAAATAAATGCTTTAACATGAAGATAGGTTGTGTGCCTCTCTGTTGGGCGGTGGCACTGACCTGAGAATAAGCATAACCTAAATATTCCAGAATTCATTGTTGTTTGTGTCTCTCTGCTGTGCGATGGCATTGACCTGAGGCTTGGCATCTCTTTGAAAGCTCTTAGAATAGTTTCTTCTTGAAATATACCCGTAGACTGCTCAAAAATCTCCTAAGAAATGTTGATTACCATATAAGCATGGGATCCATAAATGTTGTTGAAATAATTAAACATTAACTCATCACCAATGTGTGTCAAAACTTTATGTATGGATTTAAGTGGACAAGTATACTGACAATCATTGTGAGATGTAGTTCTTGACAGTCAAAATCATTGTGTACATATTATAGCTCTAGTATGATTTCCTAAATCTGCTATTGACTATCGGTCAAAACAAGAATCTAGCATCAAATTGGTTTATTAAAATGTCCCAAATGATTCTGATATACATGTATGATTCCATAATGAATCGTTCCAGAAATGATAAAATTAACTTGAAGTTGTGTTGTCCAGGAAGTAAAATCGGTTAGATGTACTCTTTAATTCCATCTCAAATAAAAAATACAAAAATATGTCATGTTTTGTTTTAAATTTCAAGTTGTTTTCAAATCCTTTTTTTTCTAGTTTTTTGTTACGTAGATGTCGGGCTCTACAACTAGACTTACTCTTTGAATCACTCACTCAAAAGGGGTCACGTTTGAGGTGACCAAAATGTTCAAAAATAAAATGAGTCACGTCTGAGGTGACCAATACATTTTAAAAAATTAAAAGGATCACGTCTAAGGTGATCAAACAATTTAAATTAAATGCTCATGTGTGAGATGATCATTGATCATAATCTTCAACATCAAAAGATAAAATTTTGAGCGTTTGAAAGTGTCTGAGGTCAAAATCATAAGTATGGGCCAATTGCACAATTGGATCATAAGTATGGGCCAATTGCACGATTGGATCAGAAGTATGGGCCAGTCACACGACTGGACCATAAGTATGAGCCTGTCACATGACTGGACCATAAGTATGAGCAAGTTACACGACTGGACCATGAGTATGAGACATCCATGCGATTGGCCCATAAGACTGAGCCAATCATACGAATGGATGAAGGAATATGAGTCAGTCACACGGCTAAAGCATGAGTATGGGTCCAGTCGCAAGACTGTACTTTAAAACAATATAAATAGAAGGGTTATTCGGTCGAATTCTTTACCACCCTTCAAGCTCTCAAACACATCTCATATGCAAACACTCTGCCAAAATTTCCTTTGCCTTGATTACCCATTGATAGTGTTTCTAACGGTTGTGCTAATCATCTACAGGTACTTTGTGACTGAAATCGAACAGAATGCACAGTGAAATCAAACCCTAACTAACCGAATTGGTTAAAATCAAGAAATCAGTAAAACTACTCAAATAGACCACTTAAATGAACAAAATAGTTGATTTAAAGGACACTAGGTGCTATTTAGAGTGTTTGCGAGTCAAATGAGTCTAAAAACGAAATCTAACATCAAGTTTTGACCAAGATTCGAAGTCAGAGTGGCGAATAGAGTCATTTGCGAGTAGACACTCTCAATGAACTTCAGTCGCACGATTGAGCCAGACGTGTGATTCAATCGCACGAATGAATCATTCGGTAATTCAGTCGCACGACTGACTCAACCGCATGGCTTAACACATGACTCAGTTTAGTTGCAAGCTCAATCGCACGACTGAACTCAGCCGCAGGCTCAATCTCACAACTAAACTTAGTCGTATGGTTCAATCGCACGATTGAACCAGACTGTAACATCTACCTATTTTGGAAAATAGAAACCCAAACCCGAATCCGTTTGGGTCAATTTTGGAAAATCAATTACATTAGTTAGAAATTTAATTTATTTTAATCCTTCAAAAACAATAATAATACTATTTATTCAACTTCCATTTATTAAATCAATTCATGGCAATTTCTTGATTTATAGAATAAAATTTTATAAATTTATGAAGTTTATTTATCATTAATGAGTTTTAATTATAAAACTAAAATAAAGGATTAAAATACAAGATCATTATTTTTACAAATATGTAAGGTCTATAAAATGTTATTAATATTTATAAGATATTATATATTCAATTAAAATAAATAATCAAATTACAAGTTCTTATTAAATTTATAAAGTCTACAAAGATTTAATAAAAAAGAAATTGTTAAATTAAAATTAAAGTTTTAATAAATTTAAAGTTTAAATTGTAAGTATTCTTTTATTTATATAAATTATTTAAGTTTATATTTATTTTAAATTCCAATCATAACCCCCTTTTAAAAGAATTATAACTCACCATTAACACCATTCATAACCTCCTCCTAACCTCAAGTATAAAAGCAAGGCTTAGGCATTACTTTTTATTTGCTCATTCTCTAAATATATCACTCTCATATCTTTCTTTCATTCATTGGTTATGATCAATTTGAAGAATTTTATTTTACAAGAAATTTCAAGAATTGTTAATACTAAGGTAATCTTTTATTGCTTATATATTATAAATTTCAATCATCCTAACATCCAATTGTTCTCATGACTTTATGTTCTTACTATTGTTCTTTCTTCTACAAAATCTCTTTTTATTTTAATCATTAACAATTGATCATTAACATTTTAATAATTACTAACCTTATAACAATCACTAAAATTCCTAAAGTAAGCTAACAACACACTAACATAAACAAATAATCCTGTTTGCATATGGACGGCTATGCCGCTGCATACGGTTATTCCACAAGATTATTGTTCTAAATTATGGCTATTCCAAAGTATTAGAATATTTATATAACTCAAATGAAGACTAATATACCATATATTGACATAATAAAATGTTCTAACCCGTTTCATGCTTTAACGATTTTAAAAGTGCACATAAGTGCCTTACTACAATTCTGGCAGAATATAATCTTACTTCAACTGACCATAACTTGATCATAACAAACTAAATTTGAGTAAACTCAGACTCCAATGTTTAGTTCATTGAATTACCTTTTCAACGACAGTTTATACGTCTTCAAACTCAATCGGACGACTCAACAATAGCCTTCACAAGATAAGTGAGCATTTCAGCACATTCGGTCTTGTGATGCTTGTTTAACCTATTTATTCATCTTTTCATAAAATTGTTTCTGAATGAAAGTTGTCCGGAAGACTTTGAGCTGGTCAATTATGAATTTTTATAATTTAGAAAACCATTTTCTATTTTTAAAACCTGTTCAAACACATACTAAACATTTTGTCCAGATTCTAAAATTGATGCAATAATCCTTTTTCAATATACCTTTCGCTTTTAAGCATTCTCTAAATGTCCTAACTTCTTATAATGAATTCCAACCTCAAGTTGTTGTTTTTTTATTATTTAGGACATCACCAATGACTCTTGACATCCAAGCTTTCTTATGTACTCTACAACCATCACTATATTTGTGAGTCTTCCTTGTGAGTTCTCCATGCCTCCTTTTTACTTTATTTCTCACCTTTTTGGGGTGAAACATGTTAACCTTATAAACTTACACTTGTAAACATATTGATACTTGTAAATACACATGCAATTCATCTTTACCATTTGTCATGGTTATTTGTGTTATTGTAAGTCTTATATGAGATACATATTTTGTTTACAATCATTAAGTATTGCTAGCCTGGCACGTCTTAGATCTATGGGCCTGACAAGCCTATTTGGTGCTAAAGTCGATGTATTGCCGGCTCCTGATGACGTATGACTTGTTCATCATGGAAACCAAGTACACTTAGCCAATTTTATAAACTTATAATCAAGTCGAGGTTTGGTTTTAACTATATATGTTCTATAAACTTGCTAACTCATAACCATTGACATGAATTGCTACTTGTAAATCTTTTTATATATATGTACATTTAATCCATGGAAACTCACCAACTTTCAAAGTTGACCCTTTTTATTTAACATGTTTCAGGTTTACTACTTGAAGATTTCGTTGTGCTCATATAGGACTTGTACTTAGTTAATTGAAAGTCTTATCATGTTGTTTATACCTTGTTTGTATTATAATTACTTAAATTGTCTTGTAATGTTCAATAAAAAATATTTAATATTATAGCAACTTATTTAGTTCCATGTACTATAAACAATCGTTTCACATACGGTGTGACAAATTGGTATCAGAGCCATGGTTATTGGGAATTAGGTTATTAGAAATGGAATGACCTAGACTATAACTAAGTACCCTTACACATGAGTCTTCTCATGTATTTTATATGATTAGATAGGATTTTATGTGCCTTATATGTTTATACTTGATTATGTGATTATATGCCTTATGTGCTTATTCTTATACTTTAAATCTTATCAATGCTCACACGAACCTTAAATCATATTCTAAGGCATTAGGTGTCTTAATCAAATGGTTTTCAAAATGAGTTTTGAATCGTTATTCGTGGTTTTCAAGTCTCGTCAAAGTCTATGTCCTATAACTTGAAACATATAATGTTGGAAGAGCGTGATGCCTGTATCTCGAGGTGTTCTATCTAGGCAAGGTATTCATATAAATCCAAATCAACCGATGGATCCGTTTCACTTACCTGGGAACCCATGGGGTGAGTGTCTGCTTATAGGTACGCATGTCTTCATTAAGGTTGTAGTTGACCTAATACTTTGATAAGTCAAAATAATGCTTTGGTTTGTAAACCGAACATTACACCCGAAACGTCTTGTTACTTTAAATCGTTTTTGTTAGAACCGTGTACGGGACAGAGTACTAACTGATTTACATGTATACCAAATCAAATAGTGTTGAATCCTATTTGACTGGCGATCCAATCAGTAAGAACGCACGTAAAATCAATCTTAGGTTGAATCTAAACGTTAAGAACAATTATAAACCGATTTAGTGCGATCTATGAACTTGGAACAGGTTCAATGAAATCTCTGTACGGCTAGGGTATGATTTAGTACGTAGGGATTTGAATTGTGACATTTTTCCACGAATTAAGTGGTATTTATAGGTTAGGGTTTCTCATTCGTGCGACTGAACCATTAGCATGGTTCAGTTGTGCGACTGAGTCATGCGGTTGATCCATCCGCACTACTGAGTGTTCAGTCATGCGACTGAGTCAATCTCATGTCACAATCATGCGACTGATCCAGTCTCCTGGTTTAATCGTGCGACTGGTTCATTAGCATGAAATTGTTCATGGGTATGGTCCATTAGTATGAATCATTCGCATAAGAACTTCACATTACTAAGTTTAAACATATTTCTCAACCATTCTTAACTAAGAACTATGTAAACAACCACAAACCTATATAGTTAGTTCAATCATACGTTATCAAACATTAGGCAATGAAATATTCAACATTATAAGCATATCCACACAATATATTTCATTCAGTACCTATTATATTACATATATGAAAGACATTTTACATTTGAGCTCCTAAACTAGGTACACATGTATCTACAAACTCCCCCTTGGACCTAGTTTACTCTATTGTCTAACATTTTTCATCAGTTCTTCAAACTTCTTGTACTTCTCCTCTCTTGTAGCTCCAGCATGTATCTCAAATGCGAAACAAAGCCTTATAACATTTTGAAACTGGAGGGCTTGTACAATGTCTTGCGCGTCATAGAATAGTGGCCACTTGTATAAGGTGTAAACATCATTAGCCGACAAGTTAGTGAGCCATATTGGGTCAAACACCTTGATTGTTTCCATATTTCCATCTCTGTTCAACACTATGACCGCCTCACCTGTTCTCTAATCGTAGTACCACCATTTAAAGTGTGGAGTGAAGTCCTAAGGCATTTCCCTTAGAGGGATTCTCGACATTGTGCGCGGAGGACTCCTCTTCAGCACAATCTTTGGCTTTCTAGTAATGGCATCAACTTCAGATCTTTTGATATACCACGTTGGTTGTTGAGGTTTGAAGTTGACCCACCTAGTGTGGTACTCTCTCTTCAAAGCTGCTTCAAACCATTCTAACATCTTTTGAGGGTCAGCATATAGCAGCTTCAATTTGGCTAGCTGGTTAAGCTCAAAACTGGGTAGAGTCTTCAGATCGTGCAGGAATATGAAGTACTCGATCCCTTTTTCTCTCTTGACAGCATACACATTTAGATCATCAAAATATGCCCACGCTATGATCTTTCTTGACACCTTCAGATGCTTCTTCACTTTGTAGAGCTTGGTGTAGGTACTAGGCTTTGGAGCATTGTGTTGGGCTCTGATCTCTGCAAAACTTGCCGCCCATTCAGTCTTTTTGATATTGACATCAGCATCCGAGGCTTGGGCTTGATCATTATTCTTCTCTGACTCCTGCTCCATTTTATCTAGTGTTTCAAATGAATCATTGACAAGAGTGTCACCCAGATTGGGGACCACATTTCCCTCGTTGTCAGCATACTCTGGATAATGCTGTGCCATGACATCTTCAATCTCTATCTCGTCTACGTCATTAAGCTCATCGTCACTATCCACATTAACTGTAGGAGCATCCTTCACGATCTCATCTGGATTCAGTCGGAACATTTTAGCCAGTTGCTCATCAGTAAGGTCATGAATTATTTCTCCTTCTTCAGGTGTGTAACTCACAGACCTGTTGACTATCCCTTGCAGATCAAGTATCATTGTGAGTTGAGTCTTGATCTGCTGAAGGGGAGCAACATCATATTCATCTCGTTGATAGTTTGGATCTGCTTGATTTAAAACATGTAACACATCATTCATTAGTATATAATCAAGACAGTTAAATAATCAAATATATACATAACCATTCATTACATAAGTTTTAATACATGATTCAATTACATAAATAATCAAAATACATAAATATCTAATCATTACTCTGATCTTGAATCATGTGCTCTTCTGCAATCGGGAGTGATGTTGAGGTACCCTGGTCTTGATTTTTCTTGGTCCGCCTCTCTCTTGCTTGTGTGTCTCCAGATGCAGTTGCATCCCCTCCTTCTTCATCATCATCTCCATCTCCTGTACTCTCATCATCTCCTCCCTCTGTCTCATCTTCTTCATCATCCTCTTAATCATCATCATCACCATCTCCCTCTCGTATCTTTAGTGGCTCATCCTTTGTGCCTTTGAATTTGAGCATGATGGTCCTGTTAGATGTCTCCAACTCTTCAATCTTCTTTGCTAAGTCGGCTCTATGCTCCTTGAGTTGGGTGATCTCCTGAGCCTGCTGAGAGATCTGTTGTGATTGGGTAGCAGTTAGCTCTATTAGCTATCGTAGCTGAGCAGTCTTCTCGTCATCGGCAGCCAACAACTTCAGCACCATACGATTCAATGCTGACAACTGTTCCTCTACTCCACTAGAAGGTAGAGTAGAACCAGTATTTAATGTGGTGTGGGATGAGGGACTGACTTGGTGGCTAGTGGTGGTGGTGGTGGTGGTGGCAGTGGTGAATATGGGTGGTGGTATATGTGTGGGTGGTGATGGGTAAGCTGTAGTGGTGGTGGAAGTAGTGTGGGTAGGTTGTGGAGTGGTTGTGGTAGTGGTGGTGGGTGAGGTGGTAGTAGTGGTGGTGGTAGCAGTGGTAGAGGGTGAGTGAGTGGTAGTAGTGGTGGATATGGTGGCAGTGGTGGTGGAGGTAGGAATTAGCGTCAACCTCCGTCTTTTTGGCTTCATCCCATGGGGCTAAGCCATCCTCTTCTTCCTCGAACCCCTTAAGGAGGATGCTCCCCCTGGGATCCTGAGCTGGTCTGGGGTATAAGTGGGGTCTTTAGTAGTCTGCCAAGACACAGCTTGGCGTCCTCCAACCGCCTTTATGCCATGCTCGGTGGCAACCACCCTGCTGCCCACCGTTCTTGTCAACGGCTCCTCATCACTCTCCTCCTCATTAGGAGGACAGAAATCCTGATGGAAACTGGCTGTAGTGGCATCTCCATGAGTGGGTGGTGGAGGTGTAACATGTGCGGTGGTGGCTCTAGATGACGCGGGGCCAGAGTCTCCACCATCGCCACTGTCATCATCCCCTGAGTCATCGATGGGGAGTACGATCTGCTCGGAATCAGAATCACTGTCATCATGGCGCCACTTCCTTCGTGACGGTGCCACATAGTCTTCACGTGCAAGATGTCCAAACAATCGTCTCATAGGGGGTTTCACCTGCTTGCCCCTGTAGACCTTCATCCGGCCCAAGGTGGTATCGTCCATCACCTCGAGCACCACCACGTCCTCCTTCTCCTTAGGTAGCTGAGGGAGCTTCTGATTAATGATCATCTGCATGAAGCGAGGATACATACAGAATCCCTCCTTCCCCTTAGCCTCGATGTTCTCCATGAAGTAGGTGAAGATCATCCAGGAGAAGCTGAACGGGTGGTTTAGCAACAACGACACGTAGGCGTTCTGAATCTGGTCTGATAGCTCATCGAAACGTCATTTCCTGGAGGCTATGAACTTTAGCAACACATGTGCCAAGTACTTGAATTGGGGGCACAGGTTGCTCTTGTTAAGCACACCTGCGGTGATGTCCCCCGAGTACTTGGCTAGTAGAAAGCAGTCGCGCACAGTCAGTGGGTGCAAACGGGTCGGGCAGTCAGAATCATCTCCAAACTCTAATACTGTCTAGAGATCCTCCTTTGTGATCTCTATGGCATGACCGAAGATGGAGCTCCTAATACAGTGGGGATCTGCGGTCCGATCAATGACCGCGCCTTCCCAGAAGACATGCAGAAGGGATCGGTATGGTGTGCACGATGTCGAATTCGCACGGAAGATCCTCGATCTCCGTAGAAAGGTAATAATGCCAGAGAAGTCTGCAGCATTCCTTGAGGTGAGATCTAGGTGAGCACAAATGTTGTGTTTAGTGCTCATGGGCCAACGACTCGTCATCTGTCACACAATACAAATAAACATTAGCGTGTATCAATGTGTAACAAATTAGTTTATTTAATGTGAAAACATTTGTTCTATCGTGCGAATGAACTGTGCGACTAAGATTTAATCATGCGATTGAGCTCTTTCATACGACTGAGCATGCGACTGGGATCAGTCATATGCAATCCCATGCCTTTACCCCAGTCGTGCGACTGAGCTCATACGCATGGTGCAGTCGTGCGATTGATCTATTTGCCCATCTCAGTTATGAGACTGAAGTTCATCAGGGTGTCCATTCGCATGACAGACTGTCGTTTCATCCAAATTCAAATTTTTAGCAAATTGTAATGTTAGACTTTGTGGTTTTGCTCATTAGACTCGCAATTACCCAACTAAGCACCTAATAACCATTATTTCAACATTTTACTTAGTTTTATCAGTTTATTGATTCAGTTAGTCTCAATTAACTTTTTAGGGCTTAATTTCGATCTTTTGAGGACCTAACGATTGAGCATTTGACTAAAAATCATTGCGCATTACCTTTGGAGTCACTGGAGATCGTTAGAAAGTAATAATTACAGTCCAAGAACACTTAATCGAAATTTGGCCAGAGTATAGGTAGATCGTGCGAAGAAAAGGGCGATTGGGGGTGAATAGGGTTTGCGACCGACTCCCCCACTATTTATACTAGGGTTTCCTTTAGTCATGCGACTGGACCTAATCACACAGCTCGTTCGTGCGATTGAAACTCAGTCCTGCGACTGACTCAAGCGGTCACCATCAGTCATGCGACTGGGTTTCAGTCGTGTGATAACCCCATCCGGTTGCTTCCATTCATGCGATTGGTTCATTCTGATGAACCAATCACATGAACTTACCCATTCTGATGGTCCAATCGCATGTTTGGGCCATACGTGTGACTTAGTCATGCGAATGGCTCATACTCTGCTCCAGTCATGTGATTGGACGCATACGTATGGTCCAATCATACGGTTGGACCATACTCATGATCCAGTCAAGCGACTGACTCATACTTATGATTTTTACTTTATGACCATTTGACGCTTTACTCTTGGTAAAACATTACAAGCATTCGATCATCTCAGACATGATCATTTTAACTTAAAACCTTTGATCACCTCAGACGTGATCCTTTTAAAAGTAACACATTTTGTCACCTCAGACGTGACCCATTTAATATTTGAAAACACGTTTGGTCACCTCAGACGTGACCCTTTTAAGTGATTACATCCCAGATCGAGTTTCGATGCTTAGTCCGACATTGACTTACAAATTTTACTAAAAACAACTAACTTAAATAACTAGAAATTTAATACAAACCTAGAAACATTATCTTGAATTTTTGTGGGAGGTTGAAATCCTAAGATAGGTATCTATCATATTTTTTCTTTCAGAGTAGTGTAACGTTAAGTTACTTTGATCATAGTTGGAACAATTCAGTTGGAATAATACAGGTTTCTCAAGTCATTTGGGACATGTTACTAAAATCTTTTGATGCTAGATTCTTTTTTTCATCTAGAGTCACTTGCAAGTTTAGGAAATCACACTAGAGCAACTAGATGCACACAGTGATTTGAATTTTCAAGAATTGCAGCTCACTATGATTGTTAGTATACTTGTCCACTTAAATCCATACACAGATTGTTGACACCAATTGGTGATGATTTAAGGTTTAATTCTTTCAACTAGCATTTGTGTATCTCACACTTATATGGTAATCAACGTTCCTCAGGAGATTTTTCAGTGGTCTACGGGTATTTTGACAAGAAGAAACTATTCTAAGAGCTTTCAAAGAGATGCAATGCCTCAGGTCAGTGCCACCAACACCAGAGAGGCGCAAACAATAGTGAGTTCTAAAATATTTAGGTTGTGCTTATCCTCAGGTCAGTGCCACCGCACAACAGAGAGGCACACAACCTATCTTCTTGTTTGAGCAAGTATTTTTTTTCTTTTAGCATAGATCGCACCAACAACCTAGGTTATTAGTTATATTGCATTTTGCTATTTTTATGTGCTTTGCTCAATTTTTGGTCATCCGCACACATTTGTGGCGTTTATTTTGCTCGTCACCCCTTATTGGAAATTGGTTGATTGTGTTTACCAGGGATAAGATGATAACCCACAGCTAGTTGAACAACTTAGTTTGAACTTCGAATCACCAATAAGGTCTACTCATCTATTGTGTTGAATCTACCGACACATCATGTAGTTGTCTAGCAACCTCTATATCTACTTTCTCTGTGTTATCTTAGAAGCAGCTAGTCTTACTATCATTTTTCCTTTTATATTGCTTAGACTTCTTAGACTTATACTTCGAATTTTGCATCTTTAACAGTTAACTTATTTAGAGTCTCAAATTCTTTGTTCCCGTATACTATCATTTTTCAAATACGTTGAATCAGTATCACAGATACGATCTTATTTCTATCCACTATCACTATCCTCCTCCCTCGTTTTTTTGTTAAACGTATTCTCCCACTAAAATTTTAAAACCGAAACAAGTTTTGCGTCTTAGGATTTTAATAGGCGAACAAATAAAACACTAAAACTAATTACATAAAATAGAATAAAATATAAGAAAAATGGACTCGACGCATCGGACTAAACATGTTCATCTTCTGGAATGACATCACTTTTCTTTTTAACGTCGTTGACCTCTAACAAAAATAGAAAATATGGTTTATCAAAGGCTTTTGTGTAGAGGTCAGCGTTGGAAATCCGTATTTATTTTAACAACATCGATTAGATTCTTTTCAAAACAATCACGTATAAAGTGATATTTAATGCCGATGTGTTTGGTCTTAGGATGTTGGACAAGATTTTTAGTAAAGCTATTGTAGCAGAATTATCAAAAACATAGGAGTGTTAGAAAATTTCAAACCGTAGTCCTGCATCTGCTGTTGAATCCAGATGATTTGAGAACAGCAGCCTGCCGCAGCAACATATTCAGCTTCACAGGTTGACAACACAACTATGTCTGCTTCTTACACTGCCACGTGACTAATCTTCTCCCAAAGAATTGACAACCTCCTGAGGTGGATTTGTAGTTCATTTTGAAGCCGCCATAATCCGATTCACTGTACGCGATAAGCTCAAAATCATCGTCATGAGGATACCACAACCCAAGTGTTGGTGTACCCTTCAGATAACGAAATATCCTCTTGACCCCTATAAGATGGTTAACTTTTGGTTTTGCCTGATATCTTGAATAAGACACGTCGCGTTCATGATATCAGGTCTTAAGGCAGTGAGGTACATGAGGGATCCAATCATTCCTCGGTACATGGTGGCATC
>BJCM01213972.1:0-29031 GCA_018326385.1 Flaveria bidentis
GACAATGGTTATATATAAAAATGATATATTTAGTGATAAGGGTGATGAAATTTGTAAAAGTTTTAGGCTTAGCACACGTTCACGAAGAAAGCACAAGCACAAGGATAATAAAGCAAGTATGATCTCCACACCAGGAGTTCATGAAGAAGAGGAAGAACGATCAAAGAAAAGTTAACGGATAATCACGTTGATTGACGGACCTTAAGGTGACGGATGTCACACCGGAGATGGTCGATGGTGGGAGGGGATTGGGTTGTTTTTAACGAATTTTTCATTTTTGGTCCCTGTAGTTTTAAAATGTTATCATTTTATGTAAGAAGCTTTTTAATTAAGTTTCAAAAATGACATATTAGCCCCTTGACTATTAAAACCCTCATTTAATATTCTAATAACAAATACTTTATACAATTTATAATTTTAAATGAATCTTTTAAATAACATCTTGAAATTTAATTAGATGTTTTAATGGTTAAAACTTATATTAACATTTGAAATTTATAAAATAATAAATTTTATGAAGTATAATTATTATTATAAATTGATTAAACGATAAACTACTTGAAATTTTAATAGCCCAATTCATAGTATTGATTATATAAAATATTTATGCCATTTGATCATCTAAATTAAAAACATACTTTAATAATAAATTTTACCATTTTAAAAAATTTTCAAAATGATTTCGGGTTTATAATTTGAAATTAGACAGATGTTACAATCACCGTAGGTTACGTTTGTTCTTTACTGATTTTTTTAATGTTGTTTGTACCGTAGGTCTCCTTACGGTGGGGGCATTCTGCTCTAGACACCATCAGGGCCACCGTAAGTTACGACCTCCACAGGTCTTACGGTGGCCAATGTTCTTTTTCTTTATTTTTCTTGTGTTTCTTTTTTGTATTTTTCTCGGATTTGCACCATTTCCTCTTATAACTTCTCAATTGACTTTATTTACATCATTTAGCTCCCAATACCTGCGGTACATAAACACACACAATCATCTTTTTCTAACAAATAATCTCATTAAAAGATTACAATTAACACTGTTAAAATTCAAACACCCGAACATCAATTTTATAGACCTATATGTATCGTATAAGGGGTCGTATATGGTTATATGGGTGTGTATAGCCTTCTGACAAACCCTCCTATATTATTTTTTTATCTTTAGTGTTTTCAATCTTATACATCTCGTATAAGGCTCCACAAGACGTATAGACGGATGTCGATTTATAATGATGAGTGTCTTAATATAAGAACCTTCTCGGAAAGGGGTAAGATGATCACACCATTCTTTATGATATTAATGATTGGATGGACAATAATATCAAAGTTTTTGCCGTACATTAGGTTGAGGGGTAAATATGACTTACAAAGAATCACACTAAACATATACTTAGAGACAAAAAGGTAATAACCATGTATTCTAAAGATAACTTCAGATCTAATTCACTTATTAAAAAGAAACTATAACAAAACTCATTGATGTGAGTTCGGGCGTGCTTGAACATGATATAAACGTCAAATAAACACATCTATAGTATTTACTTGAAAGTTTTACAACACATTCATGTGTGTGCTTACTAGTCATCCATGTATTAATTTAGAATTACGTTTTACACTGATTCATGGGATTAAAGGGTTGAGGCTAGAAAGAACTACATGACTCTTACAGGGCTGGGGCTATAAAAATAGCTTAGTTCTTGTGTTCTTGTTATTCTTCCATATAAGACTCTCGTGTAATCAAGAATAGAAGAACCATACGATTCGTATAGTTCTATAATAGGTATTTAGTGTTGGAATTTGTATTGATATAAATAATATTAATATGTTCATTAATACTAGTTGGAAATGCCCGCACGTTGCGGCGGTACCGTTATTGCATGATTTTTTGGGAATTCGATTTTAGTCAGTATCGACTAGGTACGTTCTGAAGTAAATTAAAAAATCAAAATATAATTATTGAAAAAATTAATAAAAGAAAACAATTACGTATATTACAAAAGTCTTTAAAACAATTATATTATCCCAACAATAATAGTGAAAGCATGGGTTATGGTCGGAAATCACTTATTACCTAGATTTTACGGGGGTTTATTTTATGAATGTATGTTAGAGTTTTATGATCATCGGAGTCAGCTTTTGGTGGTGATTTGCATATACCAAAGAAAGTTAATGGAGAAATTATCACCACAAATTACCATTTTGATTGTTATTGAGTTTTTAATAACTGATAAAGGAAAGGGGAAGATGGATTAGTGCTCAATCACAATATATAAACGACAATGAAAGTAAATGACGATTTTGTTTAACCACGTGTATATGTTTTAGCATTTGCATTATAAACAATCATATATTATACTTTATTGTAAGGGCATAAATAAAATAAAATAATCATTTTTTGAAATTTAAGCATTATTTTTTATATAAGTGTCTTAATCCATATGTAAAATTATCATTCTATCATCCTTTCATTTTTATTATAAAAGATATAGATAAATATTAAAATTATTAAACTTATAATAATATACCTCTAGAAAAATATTAGTATTATAGTTATTATAAATATGAATATTTATATAAGTTATATACTTAAATATTTAAATAAAATAATATACTTAATTAAAATATTATTTAGTTATAAAAATATAATTAGTAAATATAAATTTAAATATCAATTTATTGTATCATAAATAAAATAAAATTTAATGAAGTGAATTAAATAACATCATATTATTAAATAATATATTAATGACGTTTATTAAATACATGAAAGAAACAAGGGCAAAAATGTCAAGTTTTATAAAATTTAATGGATAAATTTACCATATTACCCCTAAAGTGTCTTAAAATTTTAATCAAATCTCTATTCTACCCCTCTTAAATGTGATGCACTCATTTGTATATGTTGCTTTAAAACTTGTATTTTTGACAAAATTACATCTCTATCCAAAGAGATGCATTATATAGTAGTATAAATTTATTCAACAAATTCAATGTGTTAAATGTCATATCAATGCTCATATGTTGGATTGGTATGAGTAATTAATGGTGTGGAAAGTTGTCCTATATTGGAGTAAAGATAGAATGTAAAATGTTATAAATTCTATAGCTTCTTGATTATATAGTTTATTATAGTATCACACAAAGTGTATTAGCGTACGCACCCTTAACTCACACTTGCTCGATCGGCATGCATATGTAGGCTCAATGTGGCACTTTGATGGCGCACTTTAGTATTTTTGAAGGTTGGTTCGAGGGCCCGGTCATGTTTGAGGGTTTGGTCAGGTACGACTTACCTTGGTGCGTGGTCTGAGTCCATGTGGTTCGAATACACTTAAGTGTTTTTGAAGACCGGTTCGAGGGTCAGGTGCAATTGACCTTGGTGCGTGGTCTGAGTCCATGTGGTTCGAAACAGATGTGACTAGTAACAACTCAGTTACATCTTGACTGAAATCAATTACAGTTCTCGACCAAGTCATTAAACCAAAATAATCAACATTGAAGACTTTAATGAGTTGTTATGATTTTGGATTAATTGTTGACTGAGTTGTTTTAGTTCGAGTTCCTCTATATATAGTGAAGGTATCTCAGTGGACAACACACCACCAACAATAAATACCTGTAGCAAACAGATTCTCTAAACATCATCCATATCTGGTTTTCTCTTCTACAATCTAATTCGAATTTCATATCAATCCCGACAGTTCTACTGTTGTACTTGGGAAACAAACAAGTTCTACTGGGAGGTTTGGAATTTGTTTTATGAGTCCCGTTTCTAACACGATCCACAACCTTTTTTTTATTTTCGTTCTTCTATTTCAGTTTATTTACAACTGTAACAAACATTGTAACTTTTGTTTTATATTCTGTTGTATTGTTTATTAACAAAAATATATTTTTGTTTAAATTTTATATGAATGGTTTCTACATTTATTTCTTGTATCACTTGGTTGTCTTCCATGTAAAACTCTCATATCGTTAAGAACAAAAGAAGTACACCCCAAGAAACATTTAGTTATCGTGTAGCTTCTATGTGAGTCCTATATTTCATCTGTTTTTCGTGTCTCCTTATGTTCCTTCAGTGTTGTTGCGTCAATTATGCCACACATAGACGCACGCTAACATGGCTTCTGTCTCCTGATTAAGAAAATTGTATATGATTTTTTGTAAGTTTACATACGAAACTCTCTAAAACCACTTTGTTTATTTAAATTAAATCTACATAATTTTGTAAATTAGCTTCAAACCTATTCCAACTACTCTAAATACTTCATCTCACAGAAAAGAAAGATGCTCTAAAGAAAATTAGTAGGGTGATAAATTCACATTGCAATCATGTATTATAAAATATTGATTTGAACAAAGTCACATAAAAAATGCCTAATCCAGTGTCCACCGAAAATGACGATTATATACCGTCAATAAAATACAAACATATAAAAAAATTAATATAGTTTGAATTCATGATTGAAACTGAGAGTTGGATTCTTTATTAAATGAAATCACATTTGTCGATATAAGATGTAAACGGAGCAAATAAAGAAAAACTTCCAAAAAAATGTATTTTTTTTCTTTGGATTTATGGTAGAGTTTGTATGAGGAGTAAGCTTGAACCTATCAGATGTTAATTCAAACAAACGACGTGATTTTATAAAGTTTCAGATGCAAGTTTAATGTGATATTCATTTTTTCCAGTAATGACGGGTCCAAAAAATTTTTGGGTCTGGTAGTGTAAATTTTTGTAAAATTTACAAAAAAAAATTCGTCGGTAGTGTTAAATTTTAATCCGGTAATGTAAATTTGTATATAAAACTCGAGTTCGCTCCCATAAAAAAAATAATTTTGCCCTCACCCCCCTTACGGGTACGTTCAAGCATCGTCACTGACTACCCACTCAAGCCAAAGCCTAGGTCCGCCACTATTTTCCTGATTTGATATATAATAATTATGAACCGCATAAATAGTGTAAGTTACCGTGAGCACACCCGAGCTCGAATCCTGAATGGTTCTCCAATATAGAATTATAAACATTACGACCATGAATGACTCCATGACTCTCCTCTCTTGGTTTGACTACTTAGCCATCAATTTGGACCACCAAAGCATTCGGTAAGCAAAAATTTATCTAGAGTTTGTTTTCTTGTTTTAGGGGCTTGAACATATGCTGAAATATAGACCATACAAAATAAAACAAAAAGAAAGAAGTTTAATAGAATAAACTACTGTGGAATATCATGTACGTTTTTACTTTAGTACTTTTATTATATTATGTTTAATGTTTAATGTTTAATTAGATATCAGGTGGATGTTGCTATGTTTATGTATATTATTTTTTTTAAGTGTTGAAGGTACACATTGGTTTAGAGAGCTTGCATTATGTGTAATTGATTAAAAATTATAAAAAAAGTTCTTTAGTTTCTTCTACTAGAGTTGGTAATATGTATATGTTGATCAATTGTTATAAAAATATTTGAGTTTACTAACTTCACATTTGAACATTCAAACGGGGATGTAAAACAAATAATTATTATCAAGTAAACAAAATATGAAAAGGAAGTTTGTAACTACAATTTAATTACCTTTAAAATCATATGAACCAAACTGCAGTCATTTCAAAAATCATACAAACAAAATTAAATCAACCAAAGAAAACTAAAATTATGATATCAACTTCTTAAAAGTCTAACCTAAACATATCTAACCGATGCAACCATACCCGAAAAAGCACCCAAAATGGTGACACAATAAGCAAAAGAATCTCTAGCTCTGGCATTGATAAACCCCACACATCTTTACGTATTCTTTTAATAGGTTTTTTTTATAAACGTCACGTCCCTGCTCTACACTAACGATCTTAAAAAGTTTGGGATCTATTTTGTAAAGAATCTAATAATTAAATAAATGATTTAAAAATATTATATGAGAAATATTATCATCTTTTATTAAACAGTAAATATACGACCTTGTTTCAGAAAATATATATTATCTTAATCGAGTTTATCTATATATTTTCCAACCATGACAACACACTCAACCTCTCTAAAAGAAAACCTATTATTAAAAAAATCTTCTAACTCAAAATAAAATTTAACCTATAACGACTTCATCTTTATATGTTATTATTGATACATCCCCTTAAACAAACATATTGTCTATCTCCCGGCCAAATTTGTCAAGAGCATTAAATTAAACTATAAACATTTGTCCTTTTACTTAAAATATCTTTTAAGACCATTCGTTAAAATAAACAGTCAAATGAGAAAGAGCCGCCAGATGATAACCTTAATTTCTATTAAATAAACTAGAAGCTTTGACTATCCCAGGGACAAAGATGTAATTTCACAACACAATCTCCATGTATAAAACCCAAATGACATAACCAATTAAGTTGAAAAACACAACAAGAAAAAGAAAAAGATGTCTTCTTTACACACTTTTGGTCTTGTTACACTTTCCCTTTCCATCATTCTCCTTTCCCCTATTTCTTCCGCCACGTCTGGCCACCATTCGTTCAAAAAAGTCTACGTGTTCGGGGACTCTTACACCGACACCGGCAACACGAACGACACGACCGGACCCGCCATCTACCGCCACGTCTCCAGCCTCCCCTACGGCCGCACATTCTTCAACCGTTCCACCCACAGATACTCCGACGGCCGCCTCTTCATCGACTTCATAGCCGAATCACTCAACCTACCATACTTCCCACCGTATCTCAACAAGTCCGCGGACACCACCCACGGCGTCAACTTTGCCTTCGGCGGCTGCACCGCCATCCCCCTTTCGTTCTACATCAAAAACAACGCCACTTTAGCCACCATCCCAGAGGCACTCCCAACACAACTCACATGGTTCAAGAACTTCATCAAGGGCTTGGGGTGTAAAAACTCCGGTTCGACTCCAGCCGAATGCAAGGCGGTTTTCGACGATGCATTGGTGTGGATCGGTCAAATCGGTGCTAATGACTACACCAACATTTTTGGAACCAACATCACTAGCAAGACTATTCAAAAGCTAGCCATAAGGTACGAAACACGAGTAATAAAACAACTTCTAAAAATGGGCGCAAAGTACGTGGTCGTGCAAGGGTTACCGACGACGGGTTGTTTCCCGTTGTCGTTCTCGCTCATCGCCCCTCCGACCGAACTAGACCGAACCGGTTGTGTGGCGGAAAAGAACAAAGAAAGCTACGACCATAACATGGTACTACAAGAGAAACTACATGATCTACGTAAAGAGTTTCCGCATGCGGTGATAGTGTATGGCGACGATTGGCATGCGTACCGTGAGGTATACGAGAACGCTGCGAAGTATGGTTTCGTTGAGCGGTTTAGGACATGTTGCGGGACGGGAGGGGGAGCTTATAACTTCGTCCCGAGCCCGTTGAGCACGTGTGGTGCCCCGGGCACGAGCTCGTGCGATGATCCATCGCGATATATGAGTTGGGACGGGTTACATTTAACGGAAGGGTTCAATAGGGTGTTATCAAGGTTGTTTGTTGATGGGGCTTTTGCTCAACCTCCGTTCCCATATCTTTTGAAGAAAAAGGATGAATCTAGCTAGAGTGCGAAAATTTTGTTGTGGAATAAAGTATATGCAACTTGTTATTGTTGGTATTATATTAATAATTCATGTGTAACGTTACGTATAATCATGTCTCCTATTTTTTATTCAGTCATTTTCATGTTATAGTCTGATGTTACAACACCTAAGACAATTTTTAAACAATGTAATAGATTTTAAATTGCTTCTATTAAATAATTTTTTTCTAATTAATACTTTTTAATGCATATTATTTAATTAACTAGTACTATCTTATTTATATTGCTTTAAATCAATATTATATTTAATTTTATAAATAAATTTTACTTAAATTCAACATTACATAATAATAATAATAATAACAATAATACATATATTATTACAAGTTTATTTCTTTCTGACGATCAAATCAAGAACCTAACTTTGTTTGAAATTAAGAATGTTATGCAACTTAATAATTCTATACTGCGTAACTATAGATCAATGTCTTATCCTGACATTGATTCAATAGACACTTCAAGTAACCTCCTCATTAATGAAGAAATGGCATATGATAAAGATATACTTACAGATGAATTTCATATACTTTTTTATACATTGACTGACGAGCAACGCAACATTTTCAATGATATTATTAATGTTGTCAATAAAAAGGTTTTTTTTCTATGGCTACGGCGGAACCGGTAAAACCTTTCTGTGGAAAACATTGTCTTCATTTATTAGATCAAATGATGAGATAGTTCTAAATGTTGCATCGAGTGGAATTGCATCGTTATTATTATCAGGAGGCAGGACGACACACTCAAGATTTAGGATACCATTAAATCTAAATAAGGATTCACTTTGTCGTGTAAAGCCTGATAGTGATGTTGCTCATCTGTTAAAATTAAGAAATTAGATAATTTGGGATGAGACGCCAATGATTCACAAACATGCTTTTGAGGCTTTAGACAGAACTCTTAAAGATCTACTAACCTGTGCGGGTGAAGACGCTAGCAACTTACAATTCGGAGGAAAGGTCATTGTGTTCAGAGGAGATTTTAAACAAATTCTTCTGTTGTTCCTAATGGTAGTAGGCAAGATATTATCAATGCATCTTTAAGTTCATTTTATATCTGGCAGCAATGCAAAGTCCATACACTAACTAAAAATATGTGTTTATCAACCAGACATGGAGCATGTAACATTGAAGAAATAAACAATTTTGTGCGATGGCTTTTAGATTTAGGTGAAGGTAATCTTGGAGGTCCTAATGACGGGGAGGCAAATATACAAATACCTAATGATCTTCTTATATGTGATTCCGTTGCTCCTATTTCAGATTTGATTAAATTTGTATATCCTTCTATTCTTAACAACTTTAATGACCCAAATTTCTTTCAAGAGAGAGCTATTCTTGCACCAAAAAATGAAGTTGTTCAAGATATCAATGATCGTTTGCTATCAATCTTCCCTGGCAATGAAATTGAAAACTTGAGTTCTGATACTATAAGCCAAGAGGAGTATGTTACTAACACGTTTGATGAGAGTTTATATTCACCGGATTTTTTAAACGGTCTAAAGGTGTCCGGTTTACCAAACCATTCTTTAGTGTTAAAAGTCGGTGTCCCTGTCATGCTTTTAAGAAACATTGATCAAAAGAATGGTTTGTGTAATGGAACAAGACTTAAGGTGACATCATCACACAAAAGAGTTATAGAAGCGGAGATTATATCGGTAAATAACATTGGAATCCGCACATTCATACCAAGACTCATCTTGACATCATCTGACAAAAGAATTTCTTTCAAATTCAAAAGAAGACAATTTTCATTAGCCGTATGTTTTGCAATGACAATAAACAAAAGTAAAGAGCAATCTCTATATAGAGTTGGTTTGTATTTGAAGGATCCTGTTTTTACACATGGTCAATTGTACGTGGCATTATCAAGAGTGAAGAGTAGAGATGGACTCAAACTCTTAGTTTTAGATTAAAACAACAAGCCTACTAATGTTACGATGAATGTTGTTTACAAGGAAGTTTTTAGTCATCTTTGATTTTTACATTGTTTTAATTGTAATTTTAAGAATTTTATGTAAGGCAATCCTTTATTTCACCTTTTATGTATCAAGATATTATATCTATAATGCTAAAATTAAATATATTTTTAATTGTGTTAGACTGTTAGTTGATAATATGGTATAATTGAATGAGTTGAAAATTGACTTTTATGTGTTTTATAATTTCTAACACGGTTATCTTATACTCTCTTTTCTTTTGTGTTTCCTTGGTTATATAGATGAAGATTTACCTCGAAGATACAACACAATTTCCAAACTCTCTTTCCTTTCTTTCACCACCAGTCGCAAAGAACAATGTCATCAACGTGACCACATTATATTGTTTCTC
Organism: Flaveria bidentis; assembly: GCA_018326385.1. Taxonomy (NCBI): domain Eukaryota; kingdom Viridiplantae; phylum Streptophyta; class Magnoliopsida; order Asterales; family Asteraceae; genus Flaveria; species Flaveria bidentis. Next base: position 9,932 of record BJCM01213972.1, read on the forward strand.
GACGATGTATATTATTCAGCCTTGTTAATTTATCAATTTACAGTGCCTGGAATCTAGAGTGTAATGATGTGTAATTATCTGTTTTTTTTACGAATACACTCTGTGACTTTTATTGATTGTTTTGAATATGTTAAAATAATTATAACGAAGTGGAAATAAAACGATATTGAGTTTTGAAGAAAAAAATGTAATATGTTGCTTTACATTTTCTAAACAATTTATAGTGATACAACAACATAATTGAACTTCATTAAAACTTTAATTAATTAGCTCATACTTGTAAAAAAATCTCCTACATATAAAATGTAAATTGGAGAAAAGGGTCAATATAATGCGATGCGATTAGCCAATCTTTTGTCACATATGAGATTATACTACATAAGGAAATAACACGTACTATATTTTAATACATCTATATAATACATCTATATAATATAAATAAATGACCTGTAATGAAAAATAAGCAATTGAGCTCAACATGAATTAGTCATGGTGCATTTACAACTTTTAATTGCTATAACTATAATTATATAGAAAAAATAGAAATGAGAATGTCATAAGTTACGATCTATTTATGAATCAACTACGCCAGGAACACAAAGTATAATTAATGTTGGGTTCGTGTACTTGCTTACGCAAATAATGGAGTTGAGATAAGAAGAATAGAATATCATGAACCAACAAATCAATAGGATTAAGACATGAGGAACATCATCTTTGATTGCATTAACAATTAAGGTTTCAATACAAACACACAAACTCCTCTATACACCAAAATTACATAATTCTCCAATGGTGAAGAATGATTTCACACACTAGATCTAAAAATCATTACATACACAAAGACACGTAGAATTGATACAAATACGTACTTTGTATTTCATTTAAAATGACCTGAAGTCATTAGGATTGTTATTACTGGTTATGAAGATAATAATATGTTTTTTCTTGTTTTTTTGTTTTTTGATGACTCACATTAAAGAATATATAGATTCTGTAACTAACATGAACTTCAATAGAATCAAAACTGAATGAACTTTAGTGGAAAGTTCATTAGATGACATCCACTAATCAATGGAAACTAATCAAAGGATTTTTCTCGTCAGTATATATCTTTAGTGGATTCTCATTACTTAAATCTTTACATTAGCTATCCATGGAGCCTTCAATTGAATTGCATTAGATGATTCAAGACCAGTAAAACATTGATCAGTCAATAGTCTTTAGAGAAATCTTCAGAGGATCTTGTATTCTCCTCATGTGTTATATCTACTAATCAAAAGATTTATTCTTTTGACCAGATTGGAGTTCTGATATCATACAGTTTTGTAAGCTAACAAACTCACCTTAGAATTGATGACGTTAAAACTCACTTATTTAAACGTAATGCAAAAGTTTATTTCCCTGCGCTAGGCTGCTAGCCATATAGTTCTTCAACTAACCTTCCAAATCCTTAGCTATTTCATCATCATTGTCTTTTATCATAGGAAGCTTTGTAAGATCAATTAACTCCTTCATAAACAATTCTAATATAGTACACTAAAGTTTAATGTTGCTTGTGCACCTATCAATCCCTTCAATTTTCATTTTCAATTTCTTGAGTGATCTTGATAGCTCTAGCTTTACAACTTTTGGTTGGTACTTGAGAAGTTATTTATGTGTTAATAATGTTTTCTTGCAAAAGTAGTTTGTGCATTAAACTCAACTCTAAATATTAAGCAATGAAATCCAAACACATACTTGTTAATATACTTCATTTTTAGGTTATCTAGAATATGAGAGGGAGACCCTTGTTGCAAGGGAATGACAGTTAGATTAATAGTTAAGGACAAATGGACGATCATCCATGAGAGCTTTAATAGATACGGATGGCATTGATGCTTGTTGTTTTTTCTATACAACCATCCTTTTCCAACTTTCGACTTTCTTATAGATTGTACTTTGTTACGTAATCTTTCCTGACACATATATTTGAAGATGCATAAATTGTATTCACTTCAACGTCATATGATTCTTGCTTCCGCTCTCTTAGTTACTTTTGAATTCTTAGAGATAAGGGCTTCTTGGTACTTGTTTCTCTAATCATTGTACTCCTTTTAGCATAAACATCCTTCTGGTTTTGTTAAGCAACCTTTAAGCCTGTAAATAGACCGAACGTTCATAAATTGTTTGGTGAGAAGTTCGTTTATGTTCGTTTATTTAGGAAATGAACGAACATGAAAGAAATATATGTTCTTTAATTAAACGAACAAACATGAACACATGTTTGGTTCATTTGTTTATGTTCACGAACATTCATTTATGTTTGCTCATATATCTTCCTTTATTTATGTTCGTTTAATTATATTAGTTCATTTATATTTGTTTATTTATATATATTAATATATTAATAGAAGGATATTATGTGTTAATATTTGAAACATAACTGTATTATATTATACTAGAAACCTATAAGTTTAATGAGATATTAATTTTCACTAATACACCTAAAAGTTCCAAAATGATCATATAAGGTTTGTTTTGTATTAAGTTATTCATTTCTTATTGTTCATTTGTGTGTTTTTATGTTCATGAAATGTTCATTTACTTTTTTTAAAATAAACATAAATGAACACAAATGATTTTATTTTCTTAATAAACAAGCATGAACAAAAATCTTGTTTGATTATGTGTTTGTGGTCGGTAAAAGTTAAATGAACAAACACGAACATATTGATGTTCGTGTTCATTAGGTTCATTACAGGGCTAGCAACTTTTATGGTGTTCACACGTGTATGACTAATTTTCAAGTCTAAGTACATACCTGACGACTCAACATCATAGCAAACTGCCACTGACTTTGTATTGGTCCATTTACAATTGAGGTGGTAAAGATCAGTCAAAGGTGGTACCTTGGCAGTTGACACTAAGACCAAGGGGCGATAGCGAACCGCTACCATCCGTAATGGTCCGCATAAGTTCCATATTCAGCCTATAAGTAGAAGTTCGATCAGTACATGTATCACATCTAAATTTGATTCCCCAACTTGAAACTCGGTATTTTATGCCATTTTCAAGATATAAGGAATTTGATATCCTCTAGAAACTTTTGGTACGTTCTAGGTTTACTTTGATTATTACTTTCAGTTAGGAAACAAGGTTTAAAAGTCATGACTAGGGTATGAAGTAACTAACATGTTCGTGAGTTATGCATAGCCTTACCAACTATGTCTAAACTATAATTAGTCACTCAAAACTAACTCGATTATAATTATTCATTTTCAAATCCTATTTTTGGTTAGAAACCTAAGCACATCTTAATAATTGATAGTATGAAGTTCTAGAAATCTTATAACCAAGACTAGCTCAATAACTCAGGTGAGTTATCATGATTGATTTACAATAAACAATACACTCGTCTTGTCAAACATGTAGTAAATGAGAATTCTACAATATACTGATCTGGTTGTCAAAACTCGATCAAAAACAAGTTAAATGACCGGTCTTAGCTACCTTTATTGTGTAAGGGTAAGTAAGGTCGTCTCCATAGGGAATATATGGAAAGTGTTTAATAACACGAATCGATTAACTAAAAGACTCAAACTTTATAATTAAATTTTAAAACTTTGAATGGATTAATGAGCAAAAGTGCATAAAGCAAAGAACTTTTAAACAAATATGATTAAATTCTATGAAACAATCACTTCCAAATCCTCAATTATGCAAGATCAACAATTTACGTATTCAACTAGGCTTCGTCAAAACCTAATTCTAAAAACTTCAACTTTTAAATTAACGTAATAAAAAAAGTATCAAACTTTAAAGACTCGATCATTCGCAATGTTATTAATTCGCTCATATCAAGTTACCTCTTGATTTTAGTGAGTTCACGATGCAAGAAAACCGAAAACTAATAATTTCAACAAGTAACTTTGTTTATCAACAAATATTTTAACATAATCAAAAGTTAAACTTACATTCAAAAGAACTTGTCTAACAAAACCCTAATTGAACACATATGGTCTTCATTGAATCTCTCCTTGAATCTCTCTTTTTGTTTTGATGATTGATCACAATCCAAGATGATTATTGTGTGGATTAGGAAGCTTTCAACCACCAATAAGGACCTGAAAATCACTTGAAATCGTCTAGAAAAAGTTCCCCTCGAATTAAGATTGAATATCTTTAAAAAACTTGAAATTCCACAAAAATAGGAGTTTGTTAAAAGATCGGCGTATGATACGCCGACCCTGGGCGTATCATACACCCAATCCTATTTTCAGACGCCTAACTTTCTGTAAATTTTGTCAAATACGCTCATAATATGCTGACCGGCGTATCATACGCCAGTTTAGGATTTTCTGGTCCTTTTTTGTAATTTCCTTTATTTACAACTTCACCCCTTGTACTTCCTTCTATTGCTTCTTTTCATCCAGAATATGCATCATTTAGCTTCAATTTCCTATAAACCAAAACACACACAACTTAACCTATTTCATGATAATCAAAATATAATTTCACGTAATTAGGCTAATTAAACATTGGATTATTAAGGCGTGATCATATACATATATTGATGGGGTATATCTAGAGCCTTATTTACTTAAGTAGATGTCAAGAAGTGGAGAGACCATGCGAATATGGTTTGGGTCCCAATAGCAAACACATTTCCATACCTATGTGATGGCTAGAAGGATGAGATCCATTACTAGTGGTTGTAATGGGATCCATGTAAGGCATAAGGCCTTTGGATGAAATATGATCCGTATTCTTATGCATGATAAACTTTTTGTTTATAAACCGACTCTTATGAGTTCACCAACATTGTTGACGTCAATTTAATAAGAGCCAATTATGATAGCCATTATCGCATAGTCTTGGAAGCACTATGAAATTTAAACGTATTTCTTTTGTACTTATACTTGTAAAAAATATTTTGGTAATATGAAATCATTAGTTTAATGCTTCCGTTGTTCATCAGCTTTCGCAGATGAGTTATTATATTCGTATTAACCAAATATTTTTTATTCTAATTTCAATCCTTGGAATTCTTGGCTATATAGTCGACATGATCGTGTCATTCCCTTACATGGTCTTGTAAGTGTCTTAATTGGGTGTTACAGTTTTCTACTCCTTAATATAGTTTTCATCCCCAAAATCAAAAAGGTCATTCAAATAAGTGCGGATATTTGATTTTTATTTACCGGTTAATTCCTAGGTTTTAATTTAGTTTGGTGCCTTACCTTGCCGCTAAACCAACACTAATGGAACAACTTTCTTTGTATGTTTTCACTCCTTAGTATTTAAAATTCTAATCGACTGTTTCGTAAACTTCAATTTCTCTCTTGCATGTACATCTTCCAATGGAATAGCTTGGTTTGGATAATTATTGTTTTTGTGTATTTAACACATGAATAGTATCGTTAAATCCTATCTAAGTTTTTGAAAAATTTAAGTTATAAACAATTGTTCTAGTCCAATATATGGTTTTAAAAAGACCTAAGTATTTCAATTTTAATTAGCTCGTTTTCCAAATCTAACTTTCTCATTTGAAGGGAAAGCTTTTAGCATAACCAAATCTCCAACCTTAAATTCAATTGTCTTTTTATGCTTATCAGCATATATAACCTTTTTGTCGGTCATGAACATATTTTTACTATACTTTCTCATTTATCTAGGAAATCTTATCAATTGTTTCTAAAACAATTTTTAAACATATAAGTAGTGTTTGTTTTTTAAAAATGGTCTATGCATGCTCTTCTGTCTACATCATTCAGACCACGCGCAAACATTACCATCTGCAAACTATTTGATTTTTTGAAAAATTTTCATTACAAAAGCTTTACACAAGGTCTTCTTTACCTCTTTTTGATACAGATCCAAAAATTGACTTCTAACCTCTTGTCAAAACAAATCAACTTCCAAACTCTAACCCCTCCTCCCTCTTGATCGTTCTAACCCATCCAAGCATCTTGGTTGCGTACCCCCACCCCTATCTCATTGCCTGCAACTATCCCAGGGTCGCTAGCATATCCTTGCGCTTCGACCACTGTTGTCCCTGCGAACCCTCCCACGGTTGTTTGTCTCTTCTCGACCTCCCATTGTCGCCGTCCCCTGTGAGCTCTCTGGTAGTTGTATTTCCTCTGCCGTCGTTTGCAATACCTCTTGCCTTCATTGCCTCCTTTTGTGAACATCTCTGGTTAGTGGTTTGTGATTATCTATGGTTTGTTTAGGGTTTGTGGTTAGTGATTTAGCTTGTGATTGTGTTTTTGTTTGAGATTTATGATTATTTTAGTAGCGTGCAAAAGTTAAAAATTAAACGGTTTCTATCTTGCAGACTGCAGAGGTTTATTTTACTATTTTTTCTACAGATGTCTATAGATATGGTACATATATTATAAACATTATACCTCTGGAAAAAAATACACCTAAGTGATTTTCTTCAACTTCCAACTAGCAAATCAAGGTCCTACATTTTAGTAATAAAGACTCAAAAGGTGTCACCTTAATACTCAAATGGTAATTATTTTTACACTCAAACTCAATTAGTAGAAGGTGTCCATCCTAACCACCTTTAAACTCCATCACACACGCCCTTAACAAATCTCCCAATCTTAAGATGATTCATTCACATTCATAGGTGAAGCTTAGTATGGGCCAGGGGGCCCCCCGCCCCCCGCCTCTTTTTACGTAAATAGTGCTAATTTTTCAGTTCGATAATGTAATTTTTTTGTCGGGTAGTGTACATTTTTTAATAATCTAAAATTCATCTCCTTAAATTGTTTTAGTTTCACACCATCCATATAAGAGTGGTAAATGCCATGTTCATGGTATTTCGGGTACCTAAACCCTCCAGGAAACTAGTCCAAGATCTCGAGGTGAGCCTACTATCTTTGTCTGACACTTAAGAATGTGGTACGCCATGTTAACTCGATATCTTATCCAAATAAATCTTTTTCTAACTCAACGTCTAACACATTAAAATAATGCGGTCTCAAGAAAGATGTTCTTTGCGTCTAGTGGCTTCAATTATCACATGCATCATATACAGGTACAAAAAAAACACAAACATAAATTACTTATTTTTGCTAATAACGTGTTAGAAATTAAAAGATCTAAGAAACACATCCCATTCAAGCGTATCAACTATCACATGCATCATATACACGTACATACCACCAACATTATTAAAATAACTCAATAATGTAGTGTGCATTGTAATGGTTTCCTTTCACTAGTCATAACGGGTATAACGTTCAGATATGCACTGTGCAAGGACAAAAACGCATAGGGTGCAGTAGCGTTGTGCGGCCTTTTCACTTCCAGTTCAGCACGTCGTAGGGTGTGGCGTGACCATTACATAAAACCTTATGTGCATAAATGAATCGAGATATTCACTTGTTTATTAGCCATTCGAGATTGACTCGATAAATGTTTAATCGGTTTTGTTTTAGTGATTGTAGAGTTGAATTGATAAAGCTCTTAGGTTCAATCGAGATATGTATATGCAGACTTAGTTATTATAACATATATTATAATAACGAAAATAAATAAAAAGTAGTTATTATATGTAGATGGTTAAAATTGTAAGCACATATATATAGTATCAATTATTTATAAGCACTTAAAAATTTTTTTAACAACATAGGCCCGGACACCCAGGATCACTCTAGTAAATGGATCATCATTATGTTCGAAGAATAGAATGCGTTGTAACCCGGTCTATTTACCCAGGAGCGAGAAACAGACAACCAGTGACGAAGCTTGAACACTCACATAAGGGGGTGGGGGCGAAATTAATTTTTGTTAGGGGAGCGAACTCGAGTTTTATATAAAAATTTATACAATCGTACCAAAAATTTAAACTACCGGACTAAAGTTTAACAATCAAACTTTATGAAATTTCTGCCATAAGTCCATAACTAGACTTTTAATTTAGGTTTGATGACTAAAGTTTTCTTGACGAGTTATTAACTTGGAATATCAGACAAATCTAAAAACACTCTATAATAAAAAATATTTATATATATATATATATATTATTTATATTTACAAACAAGCCAAGATTTTAATAATATAAAAAGTAGAACTAGGAACGATGAAGCATGTAACAAACCCAGTCGAATGTCGAAACCCGTTTATCTATGATGTGGTTTCGTGGTCGGAATGTTGTAAATTTTGGATTTGTTTTCTTCTTTGTGTTTAGCTAGTTTTATCTTTTATATTTTTATATCTATCTTAAAACTGATCAGTTACAAAATGAAAACAATTAATACACATTACATTTCAATCTGGCATTTTGGGGAGATGTTCCAAGAATACTGTTATATTTTGTAAAATCATGTTAATTAACACTTAATACATTTTTTTATGAATACTAATGAAAGGAGTTTTCAAGTATATTTTAGTAGAATATAAGGTTATTTTGCTATATGCAGAACAAATTTTAGCTGGGCCTTTTATTAAGTTTTCTGGCCCATTGGTAAGCGAGTCATCCTGATTTCTGAACACACTACATGGGCCCGTATTTAAGCTTCTTTAGTTACATACTTACATTGGTGAAAGATAATCAGATTGGGCCCGGCTCAGCACCTACATATTAAATGGGTTAAAATTGATTAAAAGCAAAACCATAAATTATTAAGGGCTTTACACATTTTTAAATAAAATAAAAAGTGGTTTCTATGTTAACAAAACGTAAAAAGTGATCTTAATGGGATGGTAGCAGAGGTGCACAAATCGAGTGTGTGTCGAAACTAATTCTAGTTGAAACCGGTTTGTTTTTGTTCAAAGAAGGCTAATGACGACTTTTGATTAAACCGGTTTGGGTTTTAAATAAGGTTTTATCTGGGTTTGCTTTGGGTTTGACTTCTCCCAAACCAACTTTAAAATAGACGATTTCACCCTACAGATATGGTATATTTTAAACCAATTTCAATATCCGTTGTGAATGAGTTCTACTGTCTTGAACCGTTGTTATTTTTCTACCACTAAGGCTTTGCTCTAGCGGTACGAGGTAGAACATCTTTTTGGTGTAACCCAAATTCGATTTCGACAAACTAGTATTTTAGGTATTACCAATAAGAGTATGGTAAATTTTCGTTATAAATTTAAATTTTATTTTTTTCACTTTTTACCACTTTACACATGCTTTTTAACGCTTTATTATTCACTTTCTTCCTTTCTTCTTCGATTCCATTGAAGCTCCGCTTCAAGCTTGCATCTCTCCTCAACTTTACCAAATTCCAGATTTGCAGGTGAGAAAAACAACTCAAATTTCTTCTTAATTATCTTCACATTCATCTACATTTCGTTTAATGCATGCTTATTTTGCCAATTTTACCTATTATACGTTTTTAAAAGCGATTCATCACCTTCATCTTTAGCGATTTACAGATCTGAGTTGTTAGAAGATCAAATGTAGATTTCTGCTGTTTGATTATAGATCTCAGAGATCTTACACTCAAATTTGTGTTTCTGACGCAAAAATCTAAAAAACGAAAAAAAATTATGATCTGAAATCGGAGAATTTCGTTGTCGATATATGAAGCAATCACGCATCTCAATGCTGTTTTAATTTTAAAATTTTGCACAGATACAAGTTTTTGTTTGTTAATTGAAACATCTCTATCAGCATATAGTGTTGTTATACACGTAGATCGTTTGTATGTATATAGACCTGTGATTGATGAAGAACTAATCGACATTCGACTTTCACGACGGATCTGTTTCGTTTTGGTTTTTGATATTTGTCATTTATCATCTGTACTGATTCGAAATCGCATTTCAAAAGTTGTTATTCAATTTGCTGCCGTCTAACGCCTTCAAAATTTTAATCAATCAAATCACTTTGACCAGATCAACATTTCGATATATTTTATGCCAGATCTTGTTATATTGAAGCTCAATTGTTTGAAGTTGATCAAATTGCTTTATTTCTTCTCTGTTATACTAGATCTAGGGTTTGTTGATTCTGAAGAAAGGTGTTATTCTCATTATGAACAGGAACATGAGTTATTGTGGGATGCAACAGCAGAATACGTTTGCATCGTCTTGTGAAGAGATGAGGAATGCGGTTTCTGGTTCGTTTGACAGGGGCGTGCATATGGTTTGTCCGAAACCTAGGCGGCTCAGCCTCGTGGACGCCCCTGTCAACGAGCCTCTTAGGCCTTTGAGATGGCATATGTGGTAAGTAGTAATCTTTATTCAATTTAAGTTTTTATCTTTGCCTTTTTGTACTTGTTTAGGCGCACGCTCAATACAGACTTACCTTAACAGAAGACCAATTTAGCTATATGTATATATGTGGTTCTTGTAGTTTTCTACTTAAATTTGGTTTTGTATTAAACATCTATTATGAAGTTTAAATCTCTAAATTTGGAAAAAAAATTGTCTACTTTGCAGCAGTCAACCCGAACCTCATGAATCTATAGCAGGCCTTGAGCTACTGGAAATGATCTTTGAAAATGCACCCGTTGGTTCATCTTCACCGTTTTTCAGTGGGTCCCCACCAAGCAGAGTGTCCAACCCGTTAACACAAGACGCTCGTTTCAGGGACTGCAAAAGTGGCTTCCTCATCTCAGGGTGTCCCATTCCTGCGTCTGGTATGTCATCTGAAAAGAAAGTAGGGGCTGTTGGTGGCAGTTTTGGCGATAAACCAGCTGTAAGGATCGAGGGGTTTGATTGCATCGCTACCCTGGCTTGAATCTAACCCTTATATATCAAAGGTATTAACTATCAAGTAAGTTTGAAGTTAGAAATATCAGTGTTTGGTGAGGAAATTTGAAACTTTTTGGTACTCTTAGTGTGAATATATGTATGAAAAGAGGGTCTAGGTTTGTAAGTAATTAGGGTTATTAACGAAAAGAGAAGTTTAAGAGGTACACCCTTCTGGTGATGATGCTTAATTGCTTATAACTTGTTTCTCTTGTTTTGGGAGTCTTGGATCTGACTTTTTTTGAAGAGAAACTATGTACAAAGTTTTAATGCTGATGGTAGATTTTGTTCTTTAGAGGCATGTCTTTGTGTTATCCTTGAGATGTATAAATGTTTATCAGTATCAGTATATGTAATATATATTTCTTTTGTTAATTTCTAACTATGGGAAACTAACATGAAGCTTATGGATTTGGATATAGTCTAAACGGGTTTAGCTCAGTTTCTTATTTAACCTATGAACACGTTTGGGCGTTTGGCTACATGAGTTGATCTTGGGTCAACCCGGGAGGTTTGGGATTGACCTGTTTATTTTTATGGTTTCTAAATGGTTTTTTAATGTTAATACTTAAACTAGTTGGATATTTTATGTTAAATCTTACACGAATAGTAATGAAGCGGTAGGTTTTGAAATTTAAGCGCAACTGAAATAACAGAGCGTTTTAAGAGGCCAACTCGAAAGTTGTTACTCCTGTTTTTAAATGGTTTTATAATGTTAATACTTAAACTAGTTGTTACTCCTGCATGATGATGACAACAATTATAATAGCTACTTTCAGTGATGAGGTTGACACGATGATGTGAGTGATACAATTTTCTCAACATAGTACTTATAGTGCTTAATAATACATATATTGAGAGATGAAACATTTCTAATGGTGTTAGATGTTTGTGTCGATTAGAAAAGCAAATACGGAGTTCATAGTTGCCCACATATATATAAAAATCAAGATGTTACACCAAAATGGAGAAACCATTGCATATTACATGCTGCCAATGTTGATGATTAGTATCACGACAAGGTAGGAAAAAACAATAGATAATATTCAAGAAACTTTTGTCGTGTAGTGTAGTGTTGTACAGTTCAAATTTCACATGTACCATATAACTAGTGACGGAACTTGAGCTAAATCATAAGGGACGGGGGCGAAAGTAAATTATTTTATGGGCGGACGAACTTTATATTCATTAAAAAATTTACACTACCAGGCTAAAAGTTTACGTTACCGGATTGAAAATTTAAACTATTGACGAAAATAAAAATAGTCTGCAGATAACTATATTCAAACATATCTTTTGGGCTTATGGACAAGCTATGAAAGCATTTCATTTCTGTTGGTCTTTTTATGTGTGAATGACTCAATGGTCACTCATCTAAGGGGTTTGTATGATTGGTAAACTGTTAACAATTATTACAAGAGATGATAACAATTATATCTTTCGCATTACTTATCAAGGAGGCTATGCAATAATGGTGTTGGTTGTGTGAACAAATCAAGCATTTTGTAATGATAGGCAATTTAATCTTTACAAAAACTAGAAACATGTTTACCACTGGTTCTAAAGTAAATTGCCTTGTGTCAACATTCATTGAATCATTAGTTGGTATTAAATATAGTGTATTAATGTATCAAATCTAATTTACACTTCTATTTAAATCATTCATATCCCATCATTATGGGAAACAGAAAGTTTCCATATTCACATGGTATCAGAGCGTTACAAAGCAATACTGGTAGCTCGAGGATTCAGTCAAATCTCGAGCCTCGATTACTCTCATACGTTTTGCCCCGTGGTTAAGGCTGCTACTATTCGTGTAGTTCTTACTTTGGTCGTAATTTACCGTTAGAAACTCCACCAACTAGATGTGAACAATGCCTTTTTACATGGGAAATTAAATGAAACTCTCTACATGGAACAACCTATGGGGTTCGTTGACTCTCATTTCCCCGACTATGTTTGTCGTCTCGACAAAGCAATTTATGGGCTCAAACAAGCCCTAAGGACTTGGTTTAGAGACTTAGTGGTTTCCTCCTCAAATTTGGCTTCACCTGTATGCAGATCCATCATTGTTCTCCTTCAAACAAGGATCGTGTATCATGTACATGCTTGTCTATGTCAACGATATTATTCTAAGTGGCAACATTCATCACCTGCCTTAACAAAGAATATGCTATCAAGGACCTTGGAGATCTCAACTCTTTCCTTAGGTTAGAGGTTGTTCAAACAAATAATGGTTAATTTCTTAGTCAGACATTATATGCTCATGAAATTTACAAAGGGATGATCTTCTAGATGCTAAACCGATTCGCATCCCTCTTGCTATCAACGAGACTTTTACTTCTCATGGTGAACTATACAAAGACCTAACACATTATCAATCTCTAATTGGCGCACTATAGTACTTGACCATCACCAAGCCGGACATCTATTATGTTGTTAATCAAGTTAGTCAGTTTCTACAAGCTCCCACCACAATTCACACGAAACATGTCAAAAGAATTCTTTGTTATGTTAAGGTACCCTGACAATTGGTCTTTCCTTCACCAAACCTACTTAGAGATTCATTCAAGATTACTCAGATACCAATTGGCCAAGGAGCCTTGAAACTTGTCGTTCTACATATGGTTACTCTATTTTCTTTGGTGGAAATATTGTATCCTTGTGTGCTAAGAAACAACCCATTGTAGTGCATTAGCCAATACAACAGTAGACATCATTTGGATAATACATCTGTTACAAGAACTTTAAGCTTTACCCCAGGCCTGGCCGACCATCTTATGTGATAATCAAAGTGCCTTGTTCAAGTCTCATAAGCCTTTTTCACATAGGTGAGCCAAGTACATTGATTTGGACTACCATTTTATTCGAGAGCTCGTAACATCTGAAAAACTATACACCAAGTTTATTCCTACTAAGCTTCAAGTGGTAGATATCTTTACAAAGAGCCTCCCTCGGCCTTAGTTTTAGTTCTTCAGGTATAAACTTCGTCTCGGTCTACCACCCTCTCACTTGGGGGGATGCCAACATTCATTGAATCATTAGTTGTTATTTAATTGATGGAGTACCACCCCAAATACAACACAAATCGTTTTTAAAATAATTAAAATGATAATGATAACATGATTAAACTGAGCAAAGGAAACTAGATGAAATTAGGCAACCTCAGGCGCAGCTCAAGAGGGTGTACTTTAGCCGAGGCTCACACAAGGGGAAGACCCTTAGCCTAGCTGATACAAGGTTCCTGAGCTTAGCCTCGGCTGACTCAAAGGGAAGACCAGCTGACACAAGGGAGAGATCCTTAGCCTTGGTGGACACAGGGGGAGACCCTTAGCCTCGACTGACACAAGGGGGGACCTTAGTCGTAACTTGATATAGAGCGATTAGTTTGGAATTTTACACTTAGGAATTTCAAAGGAACTGAGTAAAGAAAGAACCACTTAGGTCGTGGTTGGCATAAAACAACACTCCTAACCACGGCTCGAGGAGAAACCTCAACGATAATACTTAGAGATTTTAGTGCGATGAACAAGAAAAGTAGTAACGAAGCAAAGCGTTCATTGGCTATCAAAAGAATATGGCCAGGTCACAATACAACAAGAGCCAAAGAATCAAAGTACTCAAATTGATAATGACATCTCTAATCAAATAAAGTCCGTAACAACAAAAAGTAAAGTCAACAAGAGCCAAATGTTGACTATAGGTTACCCATTATAGAATCATTGTCTAGAGACTTACCACCACAAACACTCTATAAATACCATTTTCTGTACCAAGTAAAAACCAATGCACACAATCATTCATAACTTTCTACATTGCTTAGAGGGTACCATCTACTTATCTTCTTCAGCTTGAACATCTCATACTCACCATTTTTATTCTCACCCTCACAAATCTATGCTTATGTTTGACACATCTTATACACATGTTGTCTTGAGCGTCGGAGTGCCCTCGAAGCTCAAGCTCCAGGGTCCTATAATGAGTTATCTTTGGTTGCAGACTATAGGACTCTAGAGAAGAAAAATAAAGCTACATTACCCATGGGACGAACCTAGACCGGATGATTTACGCCCTTGCACGACTCTTTCTTCAAGTCGCCTCTAGGTGAGGAATTTGGAGCAACATTTGGCTGCCAAAATCAACAATGTTGGACCCATTAGTTTTTTTTTTCTAATTTTATTTCTCCTAACTTTTATTTATTATTTATATAACTTAAATTTATATAAAAACTTGTAAAAGGTGTAAAAATAATAAACTTATTAAAACAATTAAAAGTTATTAAAAATAAATATATTAACAAATAACGATAATATTTAAGTTATATCTTATTTCATGATAAATATTAATAACTACATATTAATAAATAAACTGATATTTTTTATAAAATATATGTTATGACTTACACGTTTATAACTTAATTACAATACGTCAACTTTTTTTACTTGTATAGATAATTACATTATACGGGTCGTGTTTGAGTTACGTGTCTTTAAATTCATGTGGGTTAGGGTTGTTACAATACGCCAACCCTTCAAAATTATATTTTCTAAGAATCCATTGCACAATGAATATATGTTCTTTGGTTAATGAACCCAATGACTCTTTTCTTCCTCTCACGACCATTGTCTACGTCAAGATTTCCTTCTATGCATCGACCTCATGGAACCATGGCATAGTGTTTCATGGGCTTGGGGCTGATGTGACAATGCTAATCTCACCCTTAATTTTTTTATTATGTACGGTCTGAATTAAATTTAAACGGTTTTACTTACGTGGCGTCCTCTAATTGGATATTTTTATATTATAAAGGAAAAAGTTTGAAGGATTTAATATTTTATGTAAGTAGTAAATAAAATAAAATATTAACATTTGATTAACGTGATTTTCACTTTTTATAATGATATAATAGAGAAAAAGATTTCCTTTGTCGTATTTTGTGTTAGGAGGTTCAAAGTACCAAATGAAACCCACATTTTTGTAGTATAATTTTAACGTTTTTCATGTTTTTCCACACAAGTCTCGTGACTGTACAACGACATGACCGCTTTTGTTTTTCTATCTCAAGTTGGTTTGTACACTCTTTTTTAAAACACCTTGCGGGTATGATTGTACTTGAAAAGTTTATTTTTGTTATTTTTGTGCGTTAAATTTATAAATAGTTATTTTTTATGCTTTTAAGGAATAAGGATAATAACCTAAAGCTTATAAGATCATTTACAAACTCCTCAAAAATTAATGTTTGGTCAAGAGATAGATTATATAGACTTAGTAAGAAACTTAGAACCCAACTTGATGACTAAACACGCAATTGTGATGTAGGCTACAACTCGTCTCAAGGCATATATATTGGAGCTCGATTCAAGAGCACAAATAGCTCGAAAATATATATAAGAATCTATACTTGATGCATGCAAGCACAAGTTAAGAGCTTGATAATGTTCCAGCTAAAGAACACGAGTTTGATTTAAGCTCGGTTAATTTAATAAAGTATAAATTCCTTGTAACGTTAAACGTTTGGCGCGGGTATTCAATGTATCCATTGAAATGAAACAAAATGTAATGTTAAAAAAATACTTATTTTACATCAAGTTTGTTAAATTTACAATGGTCTGGCAGTTTTTATTTAGCCCTCAATAAATAGGATTATTTAAATAAACTAATATTGACTAGCTAAGTATTTAGTTTTACAAGTTGAGTAATAATAAAGTTATAAAATAGCAATTAATCACTACTAATAAATTAGATTTCAAAAAAAAATCATGTTTTTCTATCGATAGATGTTTTTATAACTAGTATCGAAGAGGTTAGGTCATGACCTGTATTACTTACACGGGTGAGGGTCAAGTTCAGTTTCAACCCATGAGTAGCCCAATTGGGAAAGCATGGGCCACACGTGATAACCAGCCGGATAAATAGGCCATTTTTCAACTGCACACTCGTGTTATTTCAGTTATTTAACAAGGCCAAGGAAACGTTGATCTATTAAATAAAGCTTGAACCACCTTGATTTTTCATTGTTTCTACAAATAGATTATATACGAATGTATACATATATACAAACGAACATATATGCTATAAATGTATACATACATGTATCAAATATATAGTTTTAATAGTCAACAAGTATTACAATAATTTGTATTCAAACAATCAATGCCAGTGATATAGGTAGTAGCAGTGTAAAGTCATATAAATTTTTGTATGTGTTATAGGACAGTTGTTGACAATCATGTCAAGTTGTAAAGTCTTATAGACTTAGACGTTTTTTAGTAAATAGGAAACACTAAAAAACAAGTGTAATTGTGGACTTCTTTTTCACAAGTTTTTAATTTTTCGATGTATTTATCATCATCAAAAGGCTACTTTTTTTATAAACGGATTTCTACAAAGATTAAATCATAATCAATCAACATTTAAAATCAAATAATGTACAACTAAAACCGTGTGGGAGTAAAAACACAAACTAGAATATTATAGCTATATTATGGATGTTCTCACAAGATACTACAAATTTGATAATTATAGTACATTTATGTGTAGGTATTTTAGTTTTTGGATTTATAAATTTTAGTACATTTATGTAGTAATGTTTAGCTGAAATGTTGTTATTTGTCGTATTTCCTAAAGTTTTCTAAATAATTATTTTTGGTAATCATATTTTAATGAATTTTCTAAAAACAGAGTTCACAGGCTAACAGTTATCTTGTACGACATTTTATTACCAAAATTACCCCTTGCGTACTATTATATATTCCGTACACTACACCTTCCCATGCACACGTGCCACCAAGTAAAGCGTGTAGGTGTAGAGAACCATATCTCAATATATTATTCGGGTCGTATAACTTCATACGTGTAATATAAGGGGGTCGTATAGTTATATGCGGGGCATATAATCCCTCTAACAACCCCCTGAATTTTTTCTTGTAGTTAATGTCGAAATTTGTTATACGCGTCGTATAACCCTATATGTGTCATATAACTCTCTGACAGCCCCCTTGAATTTTTCTCGTTTTCAGTGTATACGACCTTATATGCCGCGTATGAACCCATACGTGACATATAAGGGGGCATTTATCTATGTGGGTGTCCCTATATTAGGACCTTTTAACAATAACTTCACCTCTTTATGCTCTCCTTGTACTATGCTTATATGCTTATTAGACTGGAGTTGGTTAGCGGAACCTTTTTTATTGATTCTCGAATCTGTTCATCCACGAGCATCATTAGTAAACTCGTGGCCCCTTAACTATATGTCTTAGGGGCTGTTTGACAGTCTCTTAATAATTTAGATGTATGAATGATTCAGTACTTAATGGTTCAGACTGTTTGTTTCACAAGCAGATGTTGGAATGGTCCAGACATTTGCCTTTTAATAGTTAAGATCTTTTATTTGAAGTGGTCAGACATTTGCATTTGAATAGTTAAATGATATACTAGCTTTTAATGATTCACACCTCTTAATAGTTCAGCATTTAATGGTTCAAACATCTTATTGGTTCAGCACTTAATCATTCAGAAGTTGCCAAACAACTTCTTAATTGCCTTAAGCACATACCACTTTCTAAGAACTCAAACTTTGGTTACATTGCCACTGCTACTACCAGGGGCGGACCTACCCCCAGGGGAAGGGGGCCGGCCGCCCACCCTAATTTTTTTTTCTAATGTTATATATACGTTCAATTCTCGACCGCCCCCTGTACAATTTTGCAATCGCCCCCTGTCAATCAAGCGGATGGACTTCAATCGGAAATGAAAAAATACAACTTTGTCTTCTGCTTACATTTGATGTCGCATATTCTAGATATCACAAACACGTTGTCTCAAAGTCTTCAAAGAAAAGAGCAAGATTTATTGAATGCAGTTTCATTTGTTTATTCTACCAAACATCAACTTGAGAAATTTAGAATGGAGGGTTTCATAAGTTCTTTGATAATATTAACTATTTTTGTGAAAAATATAAACTTGAAGTGATAAACATGGATGATGAGTACATTCCCAAAGAAGCCAAGACAAAAGACAAATATCACATATCGGCACTTTTTTTAGTACGATTGCTTCAATGTGGTTTTAGATATGCAAATACAAGAGTTTGGGATTCTTTTAACGAGGTAAGATCCAACTTACTTGTTTGTTTAAGTAGTTTGAGTCCTTGTGATAATTTTGATGGGTTTGGCACTTCAAAAATACTATGATTATTTGAGTTGTACCCGAATGATTTCGATGAAAATGATAAAAGAAGACTTCCGATTGAACTAGAGATTTATATTGATAATTTAAAAGCGGATAGTCGATTTGCCCACTTGGATGGTTTATCAAGTCTTGTACACTTAATGGTTCAAACAAAGAAACACATTTCATTTACATTGGTATATCGTTTATTGAAGCTAGCTCTCGTATTACTC
>BJCM01213973.1:0-11625 GCA_018326385.1 Flaveria bidentis
GGCAGAAGGAATTGGGAAGTCTTGAAGTGATTGAGGTCACAACTGAAAAATTAGATAAGATTAAGGCATTCATGAAAGCTGCAAAGGACCGCCAGAAGTCTTATGTTGATAAGAGGTGTAGACCGATAAAATTAGAGGTTGGTGACAAGGTTATGCTCAAGGTATCGCCCTGGAAAGGGATCATCAGGTTTCGAAAAAGGGGAAAGTTAAGCCCAAGATTCATAGGGCCATTCCGTTTTATCGCAAGGGTAGGGGAAGTGGCCTACAGACTAGAATTACCTGATAAATTGAGTGGAATTCACCCTAAGTTCCATGTATCTCATCTTAGGAAATGTCTAGCAGACAATGATGCATTTGTACCATTAGAAGACATTAAAGTCGACGAACAACTGAACAATGTAGAGCAGCCGGTAGCCATCCTTGATTGGAAAGAGAAACACTTACGTAATAAAGTGGTTCCGCTAGTACAAGTATAGTGGAGACACAGAAAAGGATCAGAATCTACGTGGGAGACCGAGGAGGAGATGAGGAAATTTTATCCATATTTGTTTGATGACTGACAGGTTTCGAGGAAGAAACCTAAATAAGTGGGGGAGACTTGTAATACCCTGAAAAGTCAAAACAAGTCATCGAGGATAATGGGCTTAATTTGTGGGTATTTAACAAAGGAAGGAAATGGGCTATGCGCTAATTAGGCTTATGGGCAAGAGCCTAAGGGATTTAGGGCCCATAATTAGCCTTCAAACCCACCTAATCAGCCACCATCTTCCACACTTGAACCCTAGCCACCAAAATTGTAGAGAGAGAAAGTAGAGAAAGAAAGTGAAGAAAACTTAAGATTTGAAGCTTCAAAGGTTAAGGGATAGAAGATCTGAATGATTAAGCATCAAACCATAAGAAAGGAGCAACAAATACAGGTAAGAATCGGCCTCTAAACACTTCTGTAGATCAAACCCGGATTCTAGGGTTTTGGGTTTTGAAAAGTTGCAAAGAATCGCATAAAGGTCACATTTTTATGTATGAAAACATGTAAAAAGCTTAGATATAGCCTCATGGATGATTAACTAAATGATTGGACATAAAAAGTTGTGATTTTGGGTTATAAACGGGCTAGTTCTTAATTTTTATGCGTTTTGCGAAACTGTGTAAGCATCCAGCGAAATTGCATATTCAAACTGCGAAACTGTGGATTTTCTACGAAACTATAATTTCGCAAATAATTTCGTAGCCATGGAATTCAAACGAAAATTGGGGCGAAACTGCCATGCAAAACTGACAGCGAAACTGCTTTTCGGGCAGCGAAATTAGCAGCGAATTTAGGCAGAAATTAATCCCTTTAAGTGTCAACTTTTCTGCGTGCTATGTAGTGTGATCCTAGGCTTGTAAGGTTAGTTTAGAAGTTGGTCTCAGTATCCAGGTGAGTTCTAGATCCCCTTATTTGTAAGTTTTTCCATGTTTTGGGGTTATTATGCATACTAAATATACGTTTTTAAATGAACGGGTTTTTTATGAGGTTTTAACGGGAAGATCGATTTTCCTATAAGGAAATATGCTATATAAATACTTAAAAATAAAAAAATTCGCACTGACAGGTCAGCCCGGCCCCAGCTAGGGGCGTTGCCCCTTGGACCCCATGATTGATCCGTATTTATGAGCTGGCGATGTGCCTTGTAGTGTGGATCAACTATCGGGGGTTAGCTACCATGATGATGTGTACCGACAGGGATTGACATTCGTTGTCGATCAACATAGAGCTCTTTCTTTGTGTAATCTCGTTTTATGAAAGAATGAGAGATAATGAACATGTTTATTAAGATGAAAATGTTATGTATTATCTATGCGTGGTCATTATATGAAGGATAAAGTTATATTTTCTTTTTTACCTAAACTAGAACTCACTCAGCAAAGCTGACTTTTATACATAATAGTTGGCAGGTATATGTTGATGCTGAGGATGGTACCACGGAGCTACTTGGGGAGCTTTGGATGGCATTCCTATTTATGAAATCTTTTATTGTAATTTAAGAACAAGTACTATGTTTTGTTTACAATTAAAGGACAAATGTATGAATACAATATGGTTTCTAAGTTTTCAATGAACATCTAATTATTTTCGCTACATTGTTTTTGTTATTAAACTGATTTTATGCTATGATTAACCAACTGTGAAGCTTCCCGGGAACGGGGCCTTACAGAATTGAAGAGTTTGTACTATATATTGCGTGTCATAGAATAGTGGCCACTTGTATAATGTGTAAGCATCTTTAGCTGATAAGTTGGTAAGCCACATAGGGTCAAATACCCAGATAGTCTCCATCTTTCCATTTTTGTTCAGAACTATGACCACTTCTCCTGTCCTACAATCATAATACCCCCATTTGAAGTGTGGAGTGAAGTCCTAAGTCATTTCCCGTAAGTGAATCTTAGACATTGTCCGCGGAGGACTCCACTTCAGCACTACTTTCGGCTTCCCAGATATCGGCTCCACTTTAGATCTACGGATGTACCTCTTCGGTTGTTGAGGTTTGAAGTTTACCCACCTGGTGTGGTATTGTTTCTTCAATGTAGCTTCAAACCAACCTGACATCTTCCTTGGATTAGCATATAGCAGATCTAAGCACGCTAGTCGGTTGAGCTCAAAACCAGGAAGAGTCTTTAGATCATGAGGATATCTTAAGTACTCAATCCCCTTTTCTCTCTTAACATCATAGACATTCAAGTCTTCAAAATAAGCCCAAACAATGATTTTTCCGGACACCTTCTGATGTTTCTTGACTCTATACAGTTTGGTGTAGGCATCAACTTTGTAGGTGCGCACTGAGACTTCATTTCAGCAAAACAAGCCGCCCATTCAGTTTTCTTCAGTTTGACATTAGTGTTCGAAGCTTGGGCCAAGATTTCTTCTTTCTCCTTTCCTTTCTCCACTTCATCCATCTTCTCAAATGTAGCACTACCAAAAGTATCACCTAAGTTGGGTATAACATTGCCTTTGTGGTCAGCGTACTCTGGATAGTTCTCAGTTGTAATATCCTCAATCTCAATCTCATCTACATCCTGTAGCTCCTCATCACTCAATACATCGACTTCTGGAGCATCTTTGACAATTTCGTCAGGATAAAGACAGAATATCTCAGCCAGCTGGTCATCGGTTAGATCATGAATGATTTCTCCTTCTTCGGGAGTGTAGCTCACTGACCTTCTGACTATCCCTTGTAGATCAAGAATCATGGTTAATTGAGTCTTCACCTACTGAAGGGGTTGGACATCGTATTCATCTGTTTGTAGAGCTTCATCTATTTAATTAAACATTAAGCACGACACACATAAGTCATCATATAAAGCATTTAAACATTAACAAACAAAACGATAATTAATTACATTAATGTAATATAATTCAAATACAAAAGTGTCTAAATACAAGTACATCTAACTATTACTTTTGTCTTGAATACCAGGATCTTCAGTTGAAGGAGCATAGGAGGAGGCTCCTTGATCTTGATTCCTTTTAGTTCGCCTCTCTTGAGCCTGAGGATTAGTGACTGATGTAGATACATAACCTTCATGATTATCATCCTCATCTTGATCCTTTTGGCTCGGTCCTCCCTCCTCAACATCTTCTTCAGTATCATCTTCATCCTCATCATCATTATCATTATCATCTTCATCATCACCCTCACCATCTTTAACTTTAGAGGCTTATTCTTTGATCCTTTTAGCCTAAGCAGAATATTCTTGTTCTTTTTCTCAAGATCCTCAATCCTCTTAAAAGAATGGACATTTTGCTCTCTGAGATGTGTGATCTGCTCTGCCTAAGCTGCATTGATATCCATTTGCTGGTTGAGCTGTGCAGCTCTTTGCTCGTCCGTGGCAAGCAGCTTTAGAATAAGCCGGTTGAGGTTGGCTAGTTGTTCCTCTAACCCAATATTGGGTAAAGTGGATCCATGGGTCATCGGGACTTGTGTGAATGTCCTAGCTCGTTGGGTGGTGGTTGTGGTGGTGGATGTGGTGAATATTGGAGGTGGAATGGGAATAGATAGTTATGGGTTGGCTGTGGTAGTGGTGGTAGGAGGTGTGATAGTGGTGGTAGGAGGTGTGGTAATGGTGGTAGGAGGTGTGGTAGTGGTGGTACGAGGTGTGGTAGTGGTGGTAGGAGGTGTGGTAGTGGTGGGAGCTGTGGTAAAGGTGGTGGTAGCTATGATAACGAGGGTGATCCTCCGTCTTTTGTTCTTTAAGCCCTGGGGTTGAGCCATTCACTTCTTTCTCGAGCCCTTAGAAGAAGATGCTCCCCCTTGGTTGATGGGTTGGTCAAGGGTGTATGTAGGATCAGTAGCCACACCCTTTAACTCACCTTGGCGTCCACCAACCGCCGCTATTCCTCTCTCTGTAGCCACAACCCGACATTCCACTGTCCTGACTAGTGGCTCATCATCTGACTCTTCCTCTTCGTTAGGCATGAAGTCTTGGTGAAAAGAAGCCCTCTCTGTTTCAACATGTGTGGATGGTGGAGATGCAGTAGCAATGTTAGTGGCCTTAGATGTAGTGGGGCCAGTATCTCCACCATCTTCACCGTCATCGTCATCGTTATTATCTTCGTCAGTGGGTAAGACAATCGGCTCTGTATCAGAATCGCTATCATCATGACGCCACTTCTTGCGAGCGGGTGCCACGTAGTCTTCTTGGGCCAGATGCCCAAACAATCTTCACACCAGGGGCTTTACCTGCTTGTCCCGGTAAACCTTCATCCGACCTTGAGTCATATCATCCATCACCTCGAGACTAACTGCATCGTCTCTTTCCATTGGAAGCAAAGGAAGCTTCTGATCAATGATCATCTGTAAAAACCGTGGGTACATACAAATGCTTTCCTTGCCCTTGGCTTCGATGTTCTCTACCATGTATGTGAAGAGCATGTAGGAGAAACTGAACGGATGGTTCAGCACTAGAGCGACATATGCGTTCTGGATTTGGTCTGACATCTCATAAAAGCCTCCTTTCCTTGAGGCTATACACTTAAGAATGACATGGGCCAAGTACTTGAACTAGGGACACATGCTGCTCTTGTTGAGCACACCAGCATTGATGTCCCCAGCGTACTTGATCCGCAGAAAACATCCCCGAAGAGTCATGTAGGATCGGTTTACGTCACTAAACACTTTGTTTTTCTCTCAAACTTACTAGAACTACACTTGGATGAAGGCACAGTCTCTAAGAGTTGATAACAATATAATAAGTGATAAGTAAACACAAGAAGTAATTTTCAAGGTACTTACATATATTGTTTTTCAACTCAAATGTGACAAGACTCTTACAAGCATATGATATGAGTTACAATGAGAAACTATAGATAATACTACCTACAGTCGGATATACTTTGATACCAGCTGGAATCCTATAACTACAACTAATACTATAAAGCTATAGTTTAAGGTATCTCATATAAAGTCTTATCTGAGATATGGTAGTTAGGACATGTCCCAGACTTACCTTTTGTCACCAACTAAAGTTGGCAACTTGTACTATCATAAAAGGTGAATAGTGGAATAAAGTATGGTCAACTACATGGCTCTTTGAGAAAGCGCCATGCAGTACTAGAGGTCTACAGCGGAGTGTCAAAGACCATACTTATGTCCACTGGTTCATAGCAGTGTCTTCCAAAGTTTAAATGGCTTCAGAAGAACAAGTACTTTCGAAGCCACTTATACTTCGGAAGAGGCTACTTCTTCTGAGCCTTGAGGACTTCTTCTTTCTTCATACTTCAGAAGCAGTCTTCTGATTTCTTCTTCTTAGACTTGATCTTCGGAAGTAAGTTCTTTGACTTCGGAAGTAGAGTTTGTCTTCGGAAGTTGATCTTTCACTTTGTCTTCGGAAGAACTTTACTTCCTTCGGAAGCTCCACACTTGGCTTCAGAAGCCTTTGTGAGTAGCACCAAAATTTGACTAAGTGATTTGGTTTTGGTTGCACCATCCTTCTTCTTGATCCAACAAACTCCCCCAAGGCTGATGCTACCAAAACCTTACTTGTTTATGCTCCTCAAAACCTTCAGCACCAAGGAGAGTAAATACTTGTCAGTCTCCTTGTTCTTCCCTGATGTGGTGCTGAGAAGTTTGTACAAATCTTTAGTTGACAAGAACTCCAGTCTGTCACCCTGAATGATATGTACCCTTTGTTGTGGCCCTCTGAAAAGAGTTTGTTGATAGGAGCTATAATCATATTCTTATCTAACTATAGGTTCCAATTCAGGACCCTCCACCATCTGTAGAAAGGTTGTGCCCTTGATGAGAGGTTTATCCTTGTCTTCCTTTCTTCTCAACTTCAACTCTTCTTCAATCTTAGCTTTTGTAGTTAGCTCAGCTAATTGAAGATGCTGAGATGATTTCTGATGAGAGCAACAGTTTCAGAGTTGGAGGGGTTGGAGAATGGTTTCTCTGCTAAATCAGTAATATCAAACCTGCTAGAGTGTAGCAGAGATGTGGCATTCAGCCTGTTGATTTCACCACTCTCTCTTTCCACAACAAATTTATGAGTAGCTTCATCAAACCTCCACTGGATTATTTTCTTTCTAGGCACAAGAGACTGACTAGGAATCTTGTCCTCTTTCTTTGTATCCAATAGAGTCACCAGCTTTCTTCTTAGTCTCTTCTCTTTATCATTCAAAGAATCTAAGTTGAGGCCTAGAAATCTTGCGGCATGGTCCAATGTTCCTCTAGGCAGATCAAGAAATTGATCTCTTGTGAGGGAACGTGAAGATCCATCAACATAGGTTAGTTTGACAGAGTCTTCCTCATAGGAGATGTCGCTCAAAGTTATGCAGTTGGTGAGCTTTGTCTTGATTGCCTTGAACTCCTCTAGAGAGAGATGTTTGGAAAGCTGAGGGGATGGTATGGAGAGTTGTTGGGTAGGATGAGGTGTAGTGGTTTCGGTAAGTGTTTTAGTTTAAATGATGGGTAGTTTGGGTGGTTGAGGAGAGAAAGTGGATGTGGATAAAGGTGTGGGTTCAGGAGTGGAAGGTACAGTCTTAATGGTGAATGGAGAGGGAGTTGATTCAAGTTGGGGTTGAGTGATTGCAGTGAAGGTCATCCCCTGTACCCTTCTATACATCTCTCTCCTTTTGCCTAATCAAATGTCAGCCTTGATTTCACTAACAATTCATTGGAGTGTCATTTCAGACATGGGACCCACCTGCCTTCCAGAGAAGCCGTGAGCCTGGAGATAGTCTTTCATCCAGGCTTTCTCACCGATCTTCTTGGTTGCAATGACCTTTGCTTCTTCTTCGTCCTTCTTCTTCTTCTCCTTCAGCTTTTCTCTTGCAGCTTTTTTTCTCTCTTTCTCCATTAGATCCTGCTCCTTGTTGTAGAGCCAAAGGATCGTTTCACTATTGTGTGGAGACAGTTCTTGAAGAGAGAAACCTCTAGAGGTTAGGAAGTCTATTCTTTCCTTCTTGAGCTGTATGTTAGCTTCCCTCTGTTCCTTTTTTTTCTTCCTCCAAGGCCAACCTTGTTGCTTCCTTCTGCAGCCTGGTTGCCTTTTCTAGTTCCACCAACTCCTCTAATGGTAGAAAGAGTGTTTCTTAATTGGTAACTCCATGCTTGATGAGCTGGTCAATGATCTCTTCTTTCCTTTTGTTGTTGACACCCTCCTAGTTGGCTGCAGCTGCTTTTGTACTAACAGCTAGTAGTTTCCTAGTTGGAAGTCCTTTTCTTTTTAGCTTTTCAATATACTCCTCTTCCTAAAGCTCTTCCGTAGTCATTTTCTTCTTCCCTTTGTTATCCTTTGAAGAGCATGACTTTGGTGGTTCTTGGAGAGTGGATTCTGATTGTAAGAGAGGTAGAGAGGGTGTCTTAACAGGAGGTTGATCCAAAAAGTCCTCACTATCACCTCAGATTCTAGTTCTAGAATTGCATCTGTGATGCTTAGATCCTCGAACAGAGAGAACAGTCCTTTCTCGGCTTCCATTTCAGCTTCAAAAGATTTAGGTTGTTCTTTTGAGGCTTTGACTTCAGCTTCGAAAGTTTGAGAAGGTGCAAATTTTGTCCCAACTGTATCAGTTGTTGGGCCATCAGTCCTCATTTCCCCTTCGAATTTAATCTTAGGTTTCATTTGAACCTTAGGTTGACCAACTTCTTCCACAATGGTAGAAGGTGCACTTAGCCTCTAAAGCTCCTCTGCTCCAAAGTACATCATGGCAGCATCATGGCTTGGCTGATCAATAGAGGATCTTAACAAAAACTTGGAAAAGTGTTTGTAGAGATCTCTGAGCATCCTTAGGTCGATTTGAAGTAAAACTTAGGATGGCTCAGACAAAGTTGTAAAGGGAGCTGTAAGTGTTGAAGTTGAAGTTTGGCTCTGTGGATCCTCAGATATTTGTCTCTGAACACTCTCCTACTTTTTCATTGCATCATCTTGAGAGCTAGATGAGCTGGAGGAAAAGGTCCAGGAGACCTGAACAGGTACATGCCTAACAGATCTCTCAATCTGTTTCTCAGCTAGTTGAGCCTTGAGATTGTCAATCTCAAGTTGCTAAGTGGCAGACCTTTTTTCTAAAGCCCTAACCATGGATCCATGGATTCAAGGTTTGAGACTTTAGATAGTTGGTCTTGTATGAGGAGTTACATGCTTCCCTCATCTTCTTTTGAAGAATCACGGGGAGATGAGGTAACATACCTAGTATGTTCAGCCTCACCACCAAATATGGTTTCATGGCACCCTGGTTTCCCTTGCTTAATGATGGCTCTTTCAGAGTCATCAAGAGGCGCAGTTGCCGCACATTCAGTCTCAGAAATTTTACCACTATACATAAGGTCCATTGAGGCACCTTCTGTAGTGGCTGCTGAATTTGCATGAGTCCCCTCCACATCAGTGGGACTTACCTCAGTTATGGGTTGCTGATGGGGGCTAGAGATAAGAGGTCTCTCTAGGCTCTGTTGATCTTGGAGAGGGTGTTGTAGATCAACTTCATTTCCATGGAGGGATGTTATCTCTTCATCAGTTTTGAAGAGAAGTTCAGTGAAAGATAAGGAGGTTAAGCCTACTAACCCGGGACCTTGGTCAATGTCTACAGGCATTGAGCCTTTGGTGGGGCTGTCCCTTGTTGGATGCTCAGAAGAGTATAAATACTAATCCTGAGGGCTGTTGGCTTGGGTTTCAGGCTCATGGGTTTGAGACTGAGGAGACTTAAAACCCAAATTAAGGTCAAATGAGAAGGATGGTGAGACCTCAAACTGAGTGGGAGCCCATTGTTCCACTCTAGTCTTTTTGGATTGAACAGGAGGAGCTTGTTCAATCAGAGTAGATTGAATAAGGTTTCGCTTGGGGAGTCTCTGTTATGTGATGGTGATGGGATGAGAAGGTAAAATTGGCATTGTGGGGGTAGTTGTTGTTATGGGTTCATCACCTGTGGGGTGAACAGGGATGTCACCATGAGCTATATGCTCAGTCATACCTAAAATTAAACAAGTGTACCTTCCGGTGAAGTTGGTGGATACCTTCTTCAAAGTCTTGAAGATGGTAGGCCTTATTTGAGGGACAGTCAGAGTAGCTGCACAGACAAGCTGACTCTGGTCCAGC
This sequence comes from Flaveria bidentis, assembly GCA_018326385.1. NCBI lineage: Eukaryota > Viridiplantae > Streptophyta > Magnoliopsida > Asterales > Asteraceae > Flaveria > Flaveria bidentis. The sequence goes on from BJCM01213973.1 coordinate 9,565, forward strand.
TCACAGTTGATGATGTGCTGAAGGAATCTGGGATAAATAAAGAATGTTTCCCTCTGAAGATTTCCAATAAGATTGGTTAGCTCAAATCTTGAGTAGTTGAAGCGGAGGCCTCTCACCAGTCCATGAACTAAGCATCCTAGTTCATATGGGATTTGGTCCCATCCCTTAGATTTGTTTGACAGACAGTGAATGACAACATGCAGGAGGAACTTCCAGTTGTAGGAGAAGTTGAATTTGTAGATAGTTGACCAGCTCACGTCTCCACCAAGCCCATGAAGATGTAGGTTCTATCTAAGTTTGTTTTGGGGAATTCTGTAGGAGCACCCTCATCATGAAGCTCGAGATGCTCCCTAATAAGTTGTTCAGTGTTGACCAACTCTTGTCAACAAACGTTGCATCTTATCACACGAACCCTATTTAGGGTTTCAACTTGACTATTTTCCCATAATTCAGCCATTTGATTGGTATATACAATGGGATTAACAGTTAAGGGTGTGTAATAGGATGATTGGGTTAGAAAGAAGATGATTTCAAAGAAGTCAACATCTCTTGAATAATCAAGAAGTGCGATTTGGTTGTGCTGAGGGTTGAGTCCTATTTGAGAAAGGTGAAAGTGGATGAATTTGACCTTGGGTAAAGTTAGAGTTAAGGAAACTTTTAGGGCAGTAAAATTGAAGTAAGAAGATGAAAGTGAATAGTCGGGATTATTTAAAAGAGGGTGGAATGGCGGTAATGGGGTTAGGATAAGGTGATGTGATGTTTTAGTGGATGAAATGACAGTGGTGGTAAGCTTTAATTCAGATAAATAATCTGACATCATTAACAAAATTTTTGCTTTTTACAATGTGGGGCCCAAGAGATTTCTGTTACACAGTAAAATCTCTCTTTTGAATATAAAAGATTTTCGAAGGTAATTTGTCTTCCGAAGGCAATTCTTACTTTTGAAGCAAAAACTTTGCTTCCGAAGGTAAAGATTGCTTTCTGAATAGAGAGTTTTTGTAAGATTCTGAAGTAGATCTGATATGAAATCAATCGCTTCTTCCGAGACTAAAAACTCTTCCGAGAAGAAAAATTATCCTTGGAGAAATTTTGCTTCGGAAGATATGAAAATAACTTCCGAGTGTTAAATTCTCTTCGGAAGAAATTTATACTTAAAATATTTCAGAGAGGTCTTTTATAATAGGGCTTAGATTGTATTGACATAAGACATTACACATTAAAAGGTTTTCAAAAAAGGTAGTCTAATCAATGTTTATCATCCCAATAGTTGTTATGAGATAATTAAATCTTTGTTCATCAAAAGCTTTGGTGAACAAATCAGCATACTGTTCATTTGGGTCAACCTTGATTAATTTGATCAGATTTTTCTCATGAATATCTCTAATGAAATGGTACCTGATATCAATATGCTTTGTCTTGGAGTGCTTCACTGGATTTTCAATGATGGAGATAGCACTATTGTTATCAATATGGATTGGAGTACTCATAAAGTTGAATCTATAGTCTAACATCTGATTCTAAATCCACAGCAACTTGCAGCAGCAATGTATTTAGCTTCAGCAGTTGATGTAGATACACAGGGTTGTTTCTTGCATTGCCATGAGATGATCCTTCCACCAAGAAATTGACATCCTCGTGATGTTGATTTCTTGTTAATGTTGCAGCCACCATAGTCACTGTAAGAGTATCCATAGAGATTGAAATCACTATTTCTTGGATACCAGAGACCTAGTTTAGGTGCTCCTTTGAGGTATCTGAGGATTCTCTTCGCAGCAGCTAGGTGAGACACCTTTGGAGCAGCCTGATATCTTGCATAGATGCAAGTGGCAAACATGATAACTGGCTGTGAGATTCATCAAAGAACCAATAATTGCCCTATACTGATGTTGATCAATATCCTCCCCCTCAAGATCAGGACAAAGATTATGGTTTCCGGGTATGGGTGTCTTGGCTGGCTTACAATCCCTCATCTCAAATCTCTCTAAGATGTCATTGACATACTTGGATTGATTGATAAAGAACCCTTCCTTCAATTGCTTCACCTGAATTCCAAGGAAAAAG
>BJCM01213976.1:0-19630 GCA_018326385.1 Flaveria bidentis
TCCACCTCACCCACAATACCCAACACAATTCCACCACAATCCACTCCCATTCCTCCTCCCATCTTCACCGCATCCACCACCACAACCACCACTCACCAAGCCGGTACATCCACCCAATCCCAAATGACACAAGGCTATGCTCTACCCACTGTTGGGTTAGAGGAACATCTAGCAAACCTCAACAAAATGGTGCTGAAGCTGTTAGCTACAGATCACCTGAGAGCAAATCAGATTAACCAGCTGATAGCGGTCAACAACGCCCAAGGCAAGCAGATTACACAGCTGACAGATAAGAACACTGCTCTCGAGAGAGCTTTAGGCCAAGCTCACCATGCACTACAAAGTCAAAACGAGTTGGTGATGGCATCGGTGAAAAGGATTGAAGGACTGGAGAAAAAGAACAAGAAGATTATGCTAAGGCTGAAGGGATCTAAAGGAGAGCCCTTAAAGATCAAAGGTGATGGTGATGATGGTAGAGATGATGATGATGATGATGACTCATCTACTGATGAATCAGAAGAAGATAATGATGAGGAGAAAGCGGGAGGAAGTGGAAAAGGAAAAGAAGGTGGTGATGATAATGAGGATGATCAAGAAGGTGATGCATCTACATCAGCCTCAAATCCATCAGCAAAGGAGAGGCACACCAAACGAAATTAGGATCAAAGAGCCTCGTCCTCAGCACCTCCAGCTGAAGAGACAACCGATCAAGGCAAAAGAATGATTAGATGTTTATGTATTTGAAACTTTTGTACTTGAATTGTGTATTACATTAATGTAATTAATTATTATTTATGTTTAAATGTTTTGATTAATGATTTATGTGTGATGTGTTGAATATGAAGCTCAACAGCCAGATGACTATGATGTTATACTCCTTCAGCAAGTCAAGACTCAGCTCACTATGATTCTGGACTTGCAAGGGATTGTAAGAAGGTCTGTTAGCTATACCCCTGAAGAAGGAGAGATCATCCATGATCTGACAGATGAGCTGCTGGCTGATATGTTCAGATTAAATCCAGATGAAATTGTCAAAGATGCTCCAGAAGTTGATGTCTTAAGTGATGAGGAGCTACAAGATGTGGATGAAATAGAGATTGAAGATGTCACAGCTGACCACTATCCTGAGTACACTGATCTTGAGGGCAACGTTATCCCCAACTTGGGTGAAACTTTTGGCAGTGATGCCTTTGATAAGCTGGAGGAGATTAAGAAAGAAAAAGAGAAGGATGAAAGTAAAGCCCAAGCTCTGATGCTAATGTTGATTTAAAGAAAGCTGAATGGGCAGCTTGTTTTGCTGAAATGAAAACCCAATGCGCACCTCTAAAGAAAAATGCGTACACCAAACTTTACAGGGTCAAGAGACATCAGAAAGTGTCAGGCAAGATTATAGCATGGGCATATTTTAAAGATTTGGAAGTCTATGCTATTAAAAAGGAGAAAGAGATTGAGTACTTCAGATATCCACATGATCTGAATACTCTTCCTAGTTTTAAGCTTAATAGATTGGCTAATTTAGACCTTTGGTATGCCAACCGGAGGAAGATGTCGGGATGGTTTGAGACAACTCTGAAGAAAGAATATCACACCAGATGGTTCAACTTTAACCTGAACAACCTAAACGTTTTATTCATAAGACTGAAGTTGATCCTATCTTTGGAAGACCTAAGCTAGTGCTGAAGTGGAGTCCCCCATGCACAATGTCTAAGATTCCTCTAAGGGAGATGCCTTAGGACTTCACTCCACACTTCAAATGGTGGTATTATGATTGGAGGACGGGAGAAGCGGTCATAATGTTGAACAAAGATGGAAAGATTGAGACTATCAGGGTATTTAGCCTAATGTGGCTTACCAACTTGTCTGCAGAAGATGTCTACACTCTATACAAGTGGCCATTGTTCTATGACACGCAATATATTGTACAAGCTCTATAGTTTCAACATGATATACGACTCTACTTTGCATTTGAGATATACGCAGGAGACATAAGAGAAGAGAAGTACAAGAAATTTCAAGAGCATGTGAAGAATGTTAGACAATAGGGTAAACTAGGTCCAAGGGGAAGTTTGTAGATACATGATGTTCCTAGTTTATGTACTTAAATGTAAAAGTCTTTCATGTCTTACATATATGTAATGTGATGATGAAATGAAATATGTTATATGTCTTGATGTTTAATTGTCTTTGAATATTTCATATTATTAATGTCACATATATAAACATCATATATAGGTTTGAGGTTGATGTACATAGTTCTTAGTCAATAATGATTATGTAATATGTTCCACTTAGTCGGGTGATTATTCATGCTAATGGACCATACTTATGGATCATACGCATGAATATATCATGCTTATGGACCAGTCGCATGACTGAACCAGAAGACTGGATCAGTCGTATGATTGAGACATAAGATTGATTCAGTCGCAAGACTGAACCTTCAGTCGTGTGTATGAATCAACCACATGATTCATTCGCACGACTGAACCATGCTAATGGTTCAGTCGTACGAATGAAAACTACAAACCTATAAATACCACTTAATTCGTGAAAAAACAGAACACTTTGAGAGAGACTTCGAATATTCATAAACCCTAGCCGTCCAGAACGCCCAATCCAAGTTCATAGTTTGATCTTGATCGATTCCTACTCATTCTATACGTTTAGTTCATTGTTATATCGATCGGGTTATCGTTCTCACTGATTGGATCACCAATCAAATAGGATTTCGTACTATTTGATCTAGTTCACGCAGAATCCGTTAGTACTATGTACGTACACGGTCCTAACAGATTGTATGTGGGGAATAAAAGCCCCATGGTTATTCGGGTTAACAACATCAAATCGATGTTCAATTTTACCCAAATCGATACTGGGGTTCATGTCAATTTGGGGGTTATTTTAAAAAAACAATTCTTATTAATTTCTTTGTATTCTCAAACAAGATTTGGGATTTAGCCCAACTGGTTAATGCATAAGCCTTCTATGCAAGGGACCCGGGTTCAAACCCGGGCAACCCCAAAAAATTTTAAGTTATTATTATTTAAACATGTTAAGTTCCAGAATTTTTAGTATATTATTAAACTAAAATTAAAATTATTTGTTAACTAAAACCATTTTAAAAATTATTAACTAATTTTTGAAAATCCTAAAAGATATAATTTTTTACATTTAATTATTTTTTAAAGAATAAAAATGTAACGAAAATTATTATTAAATGTACTACAAGTCTTAAAAATTATATAGAAACTATTTATCAATAATATTCATTCTAGAATCTATATTTAATTTCTTCAATATTTTACACCATATAATTTAATGGTTTAATATTATAAAACCATTACAAAAGTATTTGAATGTTTAATTTTAAAACTTTATAAATGGGTTTTAAAACAAACAAATAATTTTACAACCTATTTAAATAATTAATTATTCAACTAATTATTTCGACCTAGTGGTTTCATAGATAACTATTAAATTAATTATTTACTTTCCACAATTTAGTACTCAATTTAATCAATTTTTATAAATTAAATATCTAAGTAATATTCAATTATTCAATTTCACTAAAGATTTTATTATCGCTTTAAATCTTAATTATTTAATCAATATATTCCATCAAAATATAATGGGTTACAATATTTTATTTAACCTAATTATCAAAACCCAAAATCTCAATCAAAACCCTAATTCATACCTAGTCGTTCAACCATACTATTCTAACAAAAGTACACCAAACCTTAGGTTGTACCTTGAGGAGTTTTGATGTCACGTCTAGCATTCTATCATTTTTAAAACTTTTATAATCCAATTGAGTATTCATAGCCCTTTTTATGTGTTTTATATTTTGGGGAAATCATATGATTCAATATTCAATCATTGTTATTCTATTTCATTCCAAATTCAATTCAAGACATATTATGTTATTACTTACAATTATGTGTTCATAGTTAGATAAACTTGATAATACAATCATTAATTCATGCAACCACGGTAACAATGATATATCTATTGGTTTGACAAACCCACCCCATTTGTTTAGTCGCGTGGTGATTGGAAACCGGAATTATTCATATTATAAGGCTTCGTCTGCGGACCGAGTCAATTCAGTCAATAGGTTTGATTGTATTGGGTTGCCTTTTATGTTACATTATTGCAATATAAGTTTTGACATTTCCATGTGAATTGAATTGTTTCAATCTACTTAAACAAGCTATATATGTATTCGAACCTATGATTACTCATCGGCTAATTCATTAGCTGACTCGTTACTTTTTCACATGATTTCAGAAAATGCTATTTAAAAGATTTCTCTCTGCTCACATAGGATTGGACCTAGTCAAAAATAAAGAAAACAATATTATGTTGTTTGGTTTGATTTTAATTGCGTTGTAATGTGTCACTTGACTAGCATTATTCAATAAATAAATGACTTTTAATGTTATTCCAACGTATTTATTACCATGTGTTATGAACAATCAACTCACAATCGTCCGCCTCGATGATTCCACCGTCGGTCGTGGTGTGACACTCACACCTTCATAGACTTCTCCTATGATATTTTCAACTGGATGAGTGTTATGAATCCTAAGTCTAGGGATCACCTCCAGTTGCAAAGATAGATCCAGATTAGACATATTTTGCTCAAGAGCTTGAACACTTGGGCCAACTATTGTTTCAAATTCATTCAATGAGGACTGATTCAATGAATGAGAAACATCATCATTATTTGTTGGTTGTGAAGCAACATTAACAGTTGCCTATTCCTTCAAGATGCTACTTCCATCAGCTTGGTGTTGTGTAGTGTCACCATATGAGTTTTGAGGCTCACTAGGTGGACCATTGGTTGAAGCTCCACTATCTCTTGAGATAGTTATACTATCAGATCCGCCAATAGTGGGAGCTTGGTTTGTAGCAACTCTTGGAGAACTTGGACTAGGTCTGGGTAACTCGAATAATTGATCATTGTTAGAATCACTTTGAGTAATTGTTCCGGCTGAAACATTCTCACAAGAAGGTTTTGAATATTTTGGAAACAATTCTAAATCAAAGATATGATCAAGGTCATTCCCCCTAACACAAGGAGTGTGCTCATTAACAACGATGTTGGAAGATTCCTCAAATTGTTGATTTTTGATGTTATAAACTCTATAAGCAATAGAGTTGGGGGAATATCCAACAAAGATAGCATCATCCAACTTTTCAGCAAATTTTTTGCCAAATTGTCCTTTGTGTTAAGTATGGTACACTTGCTGCCAAAGGACCTTAGAAAGCCAATGAATGGTGGCCTATTGTTCCATAGCTCATAAGGGGTTTTTCCATGTGGCTTAACTACATAAACCCTATTCTGCACATAGCAAGCAGTGCTGGTTGCCTCTACCTAGAATGTTAGAGGAAGCTTTGAATCATCTAACATGGTCCGAGCAGCCTTAGTAAGTGTCCTATTCCTCCTCTCAGCAACACTATTTTGTTAAGGAGTTCTAGGAGCACTATATTGTCTGGCAATCCCTTTTGAGTTACAGAATGAGTCAAGAACTTGATTCTTAAACTCAGTCCCTTGATCACTTTTAATTATCTTAACCTTATGATCAATTTGATTTTCTATTTTAATATTAAAAGATTTTAAAGTTTTTGCAGTTTCATCTGTAGTTCTTAAAAAGAATACCCATGTAAATCTTGTAAAATCATCAAAAATCACAAGGCAATATGATTTCCTTCCAATGCTTATTATACTTGACCAAACAGATCCATGTGTAATAAGTGTAATGGAATGGTCATAGAGTTAACAACTTTGGATTTATGAGATGTCATGTGTTGCTTCCCTTTCAGGCATGCAACATAGTTATCTTTGTAGAAAAATTCCTTTTTAGTCAAACCATGTACCAAGTTATTTTTAACTAATTTATTCTTTGTTTTAAAATTGACATGACACATTCATTTATGCCATAGTGTTGACTCATCACCATTAGCTTTGGAAAGAAAGCATGATACTTCACCTAGTGGGGAAGAATTTTTTATATCAAGCTTGTACATATCCCTTTTCCTGGGAGATCTAAAAAGCACCAATTCTAAGGAATTGTCATACTGGGTTTGAGGATAATGCACTCATGTTATGTGAAAAACATTTAGTGCTTTTGATCACAAAACTAAGAAACACTTAACAGGTTGTGTTCAAGCTGTTTGACAAAGTGTACTTTGTCAAATTTTAAATTACCATTGTATATACTCCCTCTGCCAGAAATATATCCTCCAGCCTCACCTCTAAACTAGACAAGACCACCATCAAAATGTTGAAATTGTTGAAGGAGAGATGTGTTCCCTGTCATGTGCCTGGAGCATCGACTATCCACAATCCATACATTGTTATTCTTGTCATATGGATGTCCCTGCACATAAGATGAGAAGATTAGTTTTGATTGGAAACCCAAGCCTTGTTGGTCTTGGGTTCTTCCAATGATAGTGACATAATTGAACCAAAGTTTATGCATGGGGGTTCAATAGATGTCTTTGAAGAAGAGGTTTGGGGAGCAACATCTTCTTTGATCTTCCATTCCATCCCTTGGTTGATCATAGTAGATAAGCTTGTTGGAGCTTGTGCAGCTTAGCATTCTTCCGAAGCTTCTTTCTTTTCGGAAGAAACCTTCACCACCTTTTCTTCTGATGGAGTCTTTTTTCTCGAAAGGTCTCAAAGGAACTCTTTTGTTCTTTTGAGTTTTCTTAACCTTGTCTTCCGAAGCAATTTTCCCTTCGGAAGAATGAGTTTCTTCCGAAAGCAACTTTGCTTCCGAGGCAAGCTTTCCTTTCTTCATCACTTGAACTATATTATAAGGTCCAAATGTAAACCTTCCCTGACTCCTTCCTTTTTAACACTATTTGCATAATGTGTGCTAGCAGGATTGTAGTAACAATATTTGGCCATGTGGTTTTGTAGACCACATATTATGCAGGCAATGTTAATCTTCTGGGAACTTGAGGATTGCTATTTCTTCTTCTTCTTTTCTTCATCAACAATCTTTCCCTTTAACTTCTGATCCTTTGGTAGGATAGGAGTTATGGTACTACACTCCTTTCTTGAATCAGAGTTTCCTACCACCTGGAATCCAGCTGAGATGAACACACCCTTTTGTTTTGGGTCTATGTTCAACTTGGACTCAGACATTTTCTTGGCAGTTTTTCTGCCTACCTTAGCTCGGCTTCTTCTGGCTTTGGTGGTCAGGGGCTGATCATCACCGGTAGGAATGGGTAAAATTCCCTAGCTCTTCCATGTGATGGTCTCCATAGTTGCATCACTCTTTGACTGATGGGAAGGTGGGTCAGCAGATGGAACCTCTTGCTCTTCGGTATCACACCTTGGTTGTCTAATAGACTCATAAGAATGTGGTGAGCAATTTCATTGGTTCCCAACCAACCTTTGTTTTGATAACAAAGTTTTGAGTGAGAGGATGATACAAGAATGGCTTATAGTTTTTGCTCAGAGATAGCATGCTTCCTGGCTTGAGCCTCAAATGTGACAAGCTTGGCTTGAGCCTTAAACAATTTGGATATTAAATCCTTGATTTGAGTCTTGTAATTTGTATGTTCATGTTATAACAAGGACACAGTTTTCTCTAACTCTTCAATTTTGTTTTGATAGTCAGATTCAACCCTTTTATAATCAGATTTTAAAATATTTAAAGACTCAATATCATATTTAATTTCCATATTATAGTCCTGATATAACTTAACCTTAGCAATGCAAGCTGGAGTACAGAGATGTTCATATACCATGTTGTCATCTATTCCAGCCATGTGTGCTTGAGCAGGAGTCACATCATGTACCATAAAGCTACAATCAACTTCTTGAGCCATAACAACTGTCTTAGTTGACTTTCCAATAGCTTTTGGTGTAGACGGATGTGTGGAGGCCTGTGGGGTTCCTGGATTTAACTTGGGAGCCTTGCATTCCCTGGCAAAGTGACCAAGTTGGTTACTGTTGTAACATTTGGCCTTTGTCTTGTCAAACCCAAACTTGCTGTTTGTTGGGTTCTTAGGAAACTGCCTTCCAGTTCTCTTGAAGAACTTCTTCGCTCTATAGGTTAACAGAGCCATTTGTTGGACTATGTCCACATATTCCACATCATCTGGGCTGAAACACTCTAGATCATCAAAGCAATACTGATAGTCACTAGAGTGCCCATTTCCTGAGACAAAGGCACAGCTGTCCTGAAAAGAACTTTGTTGAGCCTGTTGAGACTTTGAAGTCTTAGGGAATGTGATGTATGGCCTAGAAGAACAGGATGGTTGTTGGGTGTATGTCAGGTACTACTGAGGTTGGAGGTCCTGAGCCTTCAGCAACCATTAAAGCGTTGCTAGCAGGAAGGCTTGAGGGTCTGCTTGTTTGGTGGTCTCTCTTGTTCTCCATCTCTAAACGGTATCCATCAATGATGCCATTAAGTTCAGTCATGGTGAGGAGTGCACTCATGAATTTTGGTGGTCTCTCTTTTTCTTCAGATTTTCTGTCCTCTTGATAGACACACAATAGAACGCCCACTCATTTGGGAGTGCACTCATGAATTTTCTTTGAGATCTCTTAATTCAAGGGCAATTCCCACAGATTGAAGGGAGGAAATAAGATCCATATACCTGAAGTATTGCTGGCTGAAGGTCTCTCCAGCAATGTAAGTGAAGTTATCGAACTGTTGCTTCAGTGAATCTTTCTTGGAGTCATTAGAGCTGGAGTACATCTCAAATAGTGCATCAAACAGTTCTTTAGCTGACTTGTAATGCTCAAACCCCACCATGATGGAGTTGGGTATAACAGTCATCAGAATAGTCATGGCATTACTATCAATGTCCAGCTTCTTCTGGTCTTCATTAGAGTAGTCTTCTACAGCCTTCTCTATCATGGCGCCGTTTCCACCTGGTGCTGCCACCTTTGGTTTGTATGGGCCATTGATAATATATTGCCATAGTTTACTATCTTCATATTTGATGAAGCCTTCCATGCGTCTGCTTCATGATCTAAAGTTTTTAGGAGTGATGATAGGAACTTTAGTCATCGTCCCCATCTCAACTTCAGACTTTTGGTTGAGGGCCATTTCTGAGTGTGGTGAAAGGAGGAGTGAAAAACAGGTTAATTTGGATGGTAAGTTCTCACAATCAAGAGCCTAAAAAGCTCTGATATCAATTGCAGGATCGGTTTTTGTCACTAAACACTTTGTTTTTCTCACAAACTCACTTAAATCACACTCGGTTCAGATGATGGTGCAGAATCCCTTCTAAGAGTTGATTATAATATACTAAGTAACAAAGAACACAAAGAAATAATTTTCAAGGTACTTGTATATATTACTTCTCAACTCAAAGTATTACAAGACTCTTACAAGCATATTACATGAGTTACAATGAGAAACTATATATAATAGATCCTACAGCCGGATATACTTTGATACCAGCTGAAAACCTATGACTAAAGCAGATACTGCAATGCTAAAGTTAAGGTATCTTAGATGAAGTTTTATCTAAGATAAGGGAGTCATGACATTTCCATGACTTACCTTTTGTCACCAACTAAAGTTGGTAAATGTACTAACTGATTAAAGGTGAACAGTGGAATAAAGTATGGTCAACTACATGGGTGTGGGAAAGCACCATGCAGTATCTCAAAGACTTGTAGCAGAGTGTCAGAAGGACCATACTTATGTCCACTGGTTCATAGTAGTCTCTTCCGAAGGTTAGTTGGCTTCGGAAGAACTTGTTCTTTCGAAGCCACTTATACTTCGAAAGAGGCTACTTCTTTCGAGGCTTGAGGACTTTTTCAGATCTTCATACTTCGGAAGTTGTTGTCTTGATTTCTTCCAAGTCTTGAACTTCGGAAGAGAGAAGACTTTGTCTTCGGAAGCTGGTGTCTTCCTTCGGAAGATCCTTCAGACATGATCTTTCGAAGTTCTGTCTTTCCCTTTGGAAGAACTCCATTTTCCTTTGGAAGTTCTGTACTTAGCTTCGGAAGACCTTTACAAGTTGTACCAAAAATTGTCTAAGTGTTTTGGTTTTGGTTGCACCAGCCTTTCTAGATCCAACATATTTTTTGTTTTATCATGATCAATAGCTCCAACTCAGAAACTCTTTTGTTCAGAGTTTCTGTCTGTCTTTTCAGATCAATGATTATCTCTGATTGTTCTTCTAACTATTCTTCTTGTATTCCATGGAAATGGTTTGGATAGTCAAAGTGTCCACATGACCATTGACTTCATCCCTTGAATGTTGAAGAGCAGTCTTTAATTCTTTGATCTCATTATCTTTTTCTGTCTTTTCAGCTTCATACTTTTCCTTGAGATCTTTCAACTCTTTCTCCTTCTCATCTAACTCTAGAAGTCAGTCCTTGATAATACCAGATCTTCTATCCAAGATATTTTCCATTCTTGCCACTTTCTATAATACCTCAGAGATCATCTCATATTTTTCGTCTGGTTTATTCACCTCTGATTCAGCAAAACTTTCAGAAGGAACAACCTCATAAATGACTTGCCTCACAGTCATTCTCTCTTGATGATCCTCCTCATTAGAAGATGATTTGGAATCCTCTAAAGAGCTGGTAGATTCACCAAACTCAACAGGTTAGTAGTGGTAGGTGATAATGGAATAGGAGAAATATGGTAATGGTGTATGGGTGAAGCATGAGGGGAGTCAATAGGAGATATATTTGGTGAGATGATGGGTAGTGTTTGTGGTGATGGAATTGGTGATCTATGAGGTGATGGAATAGGTGTTGGCATAAATAGTGATGCAATTTCAGCTTCATGAACAGAAGGCCCAATGTGAAGATCACCACCTACATCTATCTATGGTAACAGTGGCCTTTGTCCTTCTTCTACAATGCCAGCATGCTCATCAACATTGTGTTGACTAGGAACAGCTTGCTCTTCTTCATGAACAGGCTCATCAATAGGAGCCTCTTGTTCTTGTTCTTCTATGATCTAATCTTGATTAATCTGCTGAAGCATCCATGGTAGTAAAGGAAAGAATGTGCCACTTTAAAAGTTCCTAGGATCTCTCTTCTTTATGTATTTGTAGGACTTTGCATTGTAGTGAGGAATATCCATCACTGGTCCTACAGGCACTATCTTTGTAAATGCTTCATTGATAAAGAATTATATAAATCTTGGATACATCAGGAACATGTTCCTTCTACCCTCTTGGATGTTGGAAACCAAACCATTGAATACATAAGTGGACATGTTGAATGGTTGGTTTGTGTCAGAGCACATATAGCAGATAATGTTGTGATAGGAATGTCATTCCATCTAGTTTTCCTCTTGGATAAACAATGTTGGAAGATGTGAATAAGAAATCTCCATTGTATGTCCACCAACCATTTCACAATCTGCTTTCCTGCATATCCTCCCTCATAGCCAATGTTGGCAAAGAAGGTCATAATCTCATCTATCTTCTAACTCAAAAGGTGTGTCTGCATCATCACCAAACTATAGACACTGTCTCACAGTCTATTCAGTGATGGCTAAAGTATGATCTTTAGTGATTCTTCCAGACAAAGTCCACACACCATCAATCTCAGTTACTTCAGCAGTGCTCCAGAAAGACCTTATGAAGTTCTCATTATTGATAGGTCTCACTGTAATAGCATGAGCCACTCTGGTGGTAGAGATGAATCTGGTCATATCTTTAAGACCTTCTGCCTCAGGTACACCAGGGTCAAGATAACCACTGACATTATGGAGCTTGCTCCATGTGAGATTAGCCATTGTACCCTGCATCAGAGGCACATGAATTAAAAACTTGAATAATAATTATCAGATTGTAAATCATAAATCAAGTAAATTAATCTCAGTTTGACTTTTGAAGGTCGAAATTGAGAGTTCATAGATACTGTTCCATAGGAATTTAGACTTAACTTGATTTTGTGATGAATGATCACTTTTATTTTGTTTTTCATGTTTGTAGAGATGATCTTTTCTGATTTTAACATCTTTTAACACTTAGAATCAAGTTTTGACTTCAACATTTTCAGTTTTGTTATACCCTATTCTTGTGATGAACTAGGTTTTTGCAAATCACTCATTTGTTTTTATATTCTTGTTATTGAAGTTCATTTAGCTCGAAAATGTCTGTCAATCCTTAGTTTAATGTTAATTTTGATGGTTTTTTCTTGACCTAGTGTTCTAAGTTCCTTATTGGTTCGAAGGTCTGACGGTTTAGATCATAAATTTCACAGATTATCACCTTGTTTTTGAAACTACGGTTGTTGATAATCGAAAATGAGGAATAACGAAGGAGAATGAACTAGAAACACAAGATTATGATGATGGTGATGATGATGGATGAAGAACAGTGATGAACGCTCGTCGCACTATAAGTCACTCAAATTTGAAAAGTATTAAATGACCTTTTGAAGTGGGTTTAAATAGTCAATTTAATTTCTTTTACAAATATTACAAGTTTCAGAACAAATGCGGTCAATTTTTAATTGCACTATAGCAAATGCGAAAGGATTTTGTTCATCAGCATTTGTGTACTGTTACAAATGCGGGAGTGTAAAAAACTTAACAGCATTTGTTCACTATAGAAAATGCGGTAGAACAAAGTTTGTCAGCATTTGTTAATTGTAACAAATGCGGTAGAACAAAGTTTGTCAACATTTGTTCACTGTAACAAATGCGGTAGACCAAATTCCTTTGTCCATATTTACTTCAACAAATGCAGTAGAACCATGAAGTTGTCTGCATTTCTTGACTTTCATACATCATCATGACAGAAGAGATTAAGCATATTTTTATTCATTTTGATACACTTACAGTAAAATTTCAGTATTGATGTCAACCATATTTAGGAAATGCGGCTGAATAAACTTATCTGCATAATGAAATGCGGCTGAACAAAAAGTTGACCTCATAAAGAAATGCGGTTGAACAAATTTGTCCGCATAAGTTTTCAACACAAAAAATTGTATGCACGTGTTGCTGAAACAAATACGGTAGAGTTAACTTGTCTGCATTTGTTTCACTTGGTTTTAAATGACTTAAGCAAGTTACCTGCATTGGTTATATGCCTGGGTTACCTTCCCCTGCATTAACCAATGCACTTACCCGTATTAATTTTTGAACTTGTCAAAAATTAATGTTTCTGCAAAGTAAAATCTTATTTGTTTTTCTGCTTATTTATTGACTGTTATGAAGAACTGTCTTTGCTTTTGACTTGTTTCTTATAGAGTTTTGACTGTTGTTGGGGTTGTCAATTCTTGTTTGGATTTACTTGAATATCAGATGTGATACAAGTTTTCCATTGTTTGACTGATCTTGGACATTTATGCTTCTAGATGTCTGCATAAGCTGAGATACTATAGTATAACTTCTGCACCAACACAGTCAATCCTTTTTTTTTTATTTTATAATTTTAAGAAAGGAAATACCTGTACAAACTAATCAAAATTTTAAATTACTCCCCCTAAAGTTTATATCCATAACTAGATAGAAACTTTAAAGATTTAAAACTTTTGAACATAAAATATTTTTGTAATGTTTTTGTTTTCTTATCTGTGCATGAAGAGTAAGTATACTTTTTCTTAGGATCATATCAATCTTACATTACACAAGTGCAATATTTTGTTAGTAAAATAGACATGTTTATGAACTTATTGATTGAAGGTATGTTTATCCTCTTAAACTCATACCCGGTTAATATTATAATGCATGTGATATTTATCATGTTTTGATTAATTTGATTATTCAACATGTACCCCATACTAAAAAGCATGGTATGATCAACCACCCTCATGTAATGCATGGTAGAACTTTTTCATAACTTACTTGACCAGGTCACTTAAAGTATGAAATCTCATTTTTAGTGATACTCATTAGGATTCTTTTACTTTGATCCTTCTAATGATTTGATCCATATTAGGATTCTTTTTCACTTCACTTTGGAAGGTAATCCATGATGGAATTCTTTTTGTTCATTCATAAGGAATGTATTCTTTTGTTGATTCATCCAATTTGGATGTGATCCACAATAGGAATCTTTTGGATCATGACATCAGCACTATGTGCTTGTTTCTCCAGGTCTTTGCTTAGCAAAACATGGAAGAAATTGTTGTAGGTGAAAGAGATTCATAGGATATCATTACCTGGTGTGTTTAGGTTACTACATACACATACACTTGGATAAGCCAATACGTACCCGTACTCTGAGATGAGTGCTTCAAAGTTGAATAGGATTTTAATTTATCATAGCATGTATCTTCTTTTCCAAGTTGAGCCTACCCACATATCAGGTTAGTCATGTCAGTCTTTTGAAATGTTGAAATAAGCACAATGAATGATATAATGACTGTAATTATATCATTTCTCATTTGAAGTATATATCATATTCTTGAAAAAAAATGACTTCTTTTTGTACTTTTTTGAAAATTTTGATTTGGTTTTGATGTTATTGATTTTTGTTCAAGGTTAATCATGATAATTGATTGAACTAGGAATTTAAACCTACTAGGTTCAAATGCCTTGGTAATAAATCAGCCAATTGATTATCAATATGAACATGAATCAATTTGATTAACCCTTTTTCAGCACAATCTCTCAAAAAGTGATATCTAATTTCAATATGTTTTGTTTTTGAGTGTTGAACATGATTATTTGTGATAAACATTGTCGTTGTGTTGTCAATATGAATTGGAGTGTGCAAGAAGTTAAAACCAGAGTCAAACATCTGGTTTTGAATCTAGAGGACTTGAGAGCAACAAGCTGATGCTGCTATATACTCAGCTTCTGCTATTGAAATAGATACGTTTGTTTGCTTCTTGGACTGCGAGGAGACCAGTCTGGGACCAAGAAATTGACAACCGCCAGATATGGATTTCCTATTAAAGTTGCATCCCCTGTAATCACAGTCAGTGTAGGCATAAAGATTGACTTCTCCTTTCTTTGGATACCATAATCCAAGAGCAGGCTTGCCCTTAAGATATTTGAATATCCTCTTTTCAGCATTCACATAGGATTCCTTGGGATCTACTTGATATTTGGCACACACACAAACACCAAACATAATGTCAGACCTACTGGCTATTAGATACATAAGTGAACCTATCATAGATCGATAGTGAGTCTGATCCACTGATTTGCCTTCTGGATCTGGCCCAGTATTCACTTTAGTATCAATAGGTGTTTTGATGGACTGACAATCAAAAAAGTGGAATTTCTTCAACATTGTTTCCATGTCTTTTGATTGATTGATGAAGATTCCATCTGCTGTTTGTTGGACTTGCACTCCTAGAAAGATTATGAGTTCCCCTATAGCACTTATTTGGAATTTTGAATGCATAAGGTCTTCAAAGTCTTTACAAAACTTCTTGTTTGTCGAGCCAAAGATGATATCATCCACATTGATCGACACCAGCAACATGTCTTTTCCTTTTTCTTTTTCTGAAGAGAGTCTAATCAATCTTTCATCTTTCATACCCGTGTTCAAGAAGAAAAGATGATAGAGTCTCGTACCACTTCCTTGTCTGTGAGATGTTGTTTGATTTGAACAAATTCTTTGGTGATTTGATCTCACAGTCTGGTCTGCTTTCAGCAGATGGTTTCACAGAAGAATTGATTTTATTTTTTCTTTGGAAATTGCAAGAATGAATTTTACAAATGGCACTATGGCTTTCACTGGGCTTTTTGGTTTACTGACATTCACTGACTTGTCTGAGCACTCTTTGATTTTAATTAGATGACCTAACTTGAATTTCTCATCATTTCTTTCAATATAATACCTGGTTTCTTTTTAGGACTTGTAATTTGTGTTACTACTGATTTAGATTTAATAGTTTTAGGTTCATTTTGCTCAGTGAGTGTGACAGACTCAGGCATGACAGTCTAATTGTCATTGTATGGTGGGGGACATGAATTATATTCAATCCAGTCATATCCTTGGGATCCTTTTGTGAATCTAGCATCTCTTACAGCTTCACTGAGGACATTTGAAACTTTTCAAGTTTCACTTCAGTAACTGATTGCTCAGCTTTGGATTGAGCTAACTTTTCAGTTAGCTATTCATTTTCAGCTGCAAGAGTATACTTTTCTCCATGTAGTTTATCAATGTCAGAGATGAGTGATTTGATTTTAATTTCAAAACCTTTAAGTTCTCTTTTAAGCATCTCTGATTTTATCTTTTCTTCTTTAATCTTAGCAGCCAATTTATGATTGTGCTCACGATAACCCTACAGTTCAGCAATGCATTTATCACTGCAAATATTAGATTTTACCTCAGATGGCATAGGTGTTGGGCCATCATTGATGTGAGCCACAAAAGCATGATTTTGAAATTGCGGCTTCACTTCCTCAGCATACAGACTCCAATCATATCTTGTTTGATAACAAGAGCATTAGAAGTGAGTTGGCTACTTCCATGGGCTTGATTGGTCAATTGTGGCTGACTTTGGTATGGTTATTGATGTTTGTTTTGATGATGATACTAATGTTGATTGTTGGATTAGAAGCTTGAGCTTGATTGTGATGATGATTTCCCTTGAGAACTCCTTTGAAAGCTGTTGTTGTTTCTTCTTGGAGCATTGCATTCTCTTGAGAAGTGGCCAGTCATACCACAGTTGAAGCATTTGACCTTTGGTTTGTCATATCCAAGTTTGGTATTCTCATTGAGACTTAGCTTCCTTCCTTACTGTAACATTTCGTATTTTTGTTAATTAAAAGTTAACTTTGTTAAGTTCTTATAAGGTCTATGTATGCTATTTATGAAACTTGATGGGCTATTCATGCTAGATTCCTTGTTTAATTTAAAGTTTCTAGGTTAATTAAATAATAATAATAATGATTATAATAATAATATTAACAATAATAATAATAATAATAATAATAATAATAATAATAATAATAATAATAATAGTAATAATAGTAATAATAATAAGTTATAATAATAATAATAATACTAACAATAATAATGAGAATAATAATAATAATAATAATAATATAAATGACAAGTTATAAAAGTTAACAAGTTAGTTTAATGTTAAACTTAAAGTTAATAAAGGGGGCTTATTTGTCAATTTGGAAACTTAGAATAGAAGTTTTAAACATAAAATGTCAGCTATTAAACCACAGGGGCCAAAGCTGTAAATTTATAAAAAAACCCAAACTCCCCCCTTATCCCGTATTTCCGGTAGCCGAGCTCCACCCACCCTCCAGCCGAGCTCCGGCGACCTCCAAACGCTTATTTCCTTTTCAATTTCCAACCTTGAAACGTTCCAATCACATCGCGAGATCGTTTCGAACTTGAATACAACTTTAATTTTCGTTTAATCAACGGCTACAAACACGATTCGATTGAATAACCGAAGCATCCTTAACCACATAGACGTTCGAGCCTTAAAGTTTAATAATAACTCAATTAATTCAACCTAACCGAACGTTTATGTATTCCTAATCGATTACTACATTCAATTTCACCTGGCAAACACAATAGACGTTCGAGCCTTAAAGTTTAATAATAACTCAATTAATTCAACCTAACCGAACGTTTATGTATTCCTAATCGATTACTACATTCAATTTCACCTGGCAAACACAATAGACGTTCGAGCCTTAAAGTTTAATAATAACTCAATTAATTCAACCTAACCGAACGTTTATGTATTCCTAATCGATTACTACATTCAATTTCACCTGGCAAACACAATAGACGTTCGAGCCTTAAAGTTTAATAATAACTCAATTAATTCAACCTAACCGAACGTTTATGTATTCCTAATCGATTACTACATTCAATTTCACCTGGCAAACACAATAGACGTTCGAGCCTTAAAGTTTAATAATAACTCAATTAATTCAACCTAACCGAACGTTTATGTATTCCTAATCGATTACTACATTCAATTTCACCTGGCAAACACAATTTCAACACAAACGACATTCATCTACACTTGCAATTCATACTTTTATTTGTCATGGTTATTTGTGTTATTGTAAGTCTTATATGAGATACATATTTTGTTTACAATCATTAACTATTGCTAGCCTGACGATGTCTTAGATCTTTGGGCCTGACAAGCCTATTTGGTGCTAAAGCTGATGTATTGCCGGCTCCTGATGACATATGACTTGTTCATTTTGAAAACCAAGTACACTTATCCAATCTTATAAACTTGTAATCAAGTCGAGGTTTGGTTATAACTATATGTGTTCTATAAACTTGCTAACTCATAACCTATGACATAAATTGCTACTTGTAATCTTTGATATATTATGTATGTAAAACCCTTGGAAACTCACCAACTTTATAGTTGACCATTTATTATTAACATGTTTCAGGAAATGCCCAAGTTTGAAGTCATCATTTGAAGTTTGCATGAAACTAGGATTTGGACCTAGATTAAAGAATAAAAAGCATGGACTATTTTATTTTATGTTTTATCTTGTTTCATGTTAAGACTTATGGTTGTATTTTCATTTGAAACTTATATTAATAATATTTACACTTAAAGATAGCGTTATATGGTTGTGAACAATCTTAACCCTCACATCTCGACGATTCTGCCGTCAAGGTTGGGGTGTGACAGATTGGTATCAGAGCCCATAACTATAGGGATTTAGGTTATTAGAAATGGTGACCTAGACTATAGTTTATGAATGAACCTTATAGAATAATATTATTATTCTTGTAAAAGTATATTGTTTTGCATGCTACATAATGCTATGCCTCCTTATGTGTAACTTGATGCCTTAGCATAGGATTGCCTTATGAATGCTTAAACTTTGTTGCTTGTCTCCCCTAAACTTATCTTTGACTCATTAATTCTCCCCGACGAATGAAACTTTCCTAAACTTATTCTCGACGACATGTGGAATCTACACTTTATATTGTGGGGTTATTCCTTACGTGGGGTTATCGTGGGGTTATACCTACACTTTATATCGTGGGGTTATTCCTAAACTTATTCTCGATGACACGTGGGATTTTGATATCATGAACCTAAGAAATTTAAGTGACACATAGACACCTGTATTCTGGTTTTCCTGGCAAAAGGCCTTCGGGCTAAGGTAAGCATTTCGCATAAATCCTACGGGACTAGTTATGCTTACCTAGGGATTTCTGGGATGAGTGATAAACTATGGTCAACATACACAAGTTTCTAAGGCTAATGGGTCAATTTACCTTGACGTGTCAACGTTTCCAAATGGTAATGCGTTACCAAATGGAACCATTCCATGAGCCTTACAACTCTTAATATATCCTTGTTTAAATTACTGTCCTTTGTTATCCTCATTCCCGTGACTAACTCATTTTGTATAGTCAGCATGTCTCGTCATCATGGAAAGCGTGGAAGTTCCGACCATAAGCTAGCTGCCATGATCGCACGACAAATGGCCGCCATTATCCCGACCATGGTCGCTAAACTTAACAGCACTTTGATGACCAATGCTAGCAACAACAACAATGGTAATGGTCAACGGGAAAATAGTGCGAATCAAGGGCGCAACAATCAAACCTGCACTTTTAAGCACTTTGGTTCATGCAAGCCCACTAGTTTTAGTGGCAAGGAAGGAGCCACTGGTCTTCTTGAGTGGTTCGAGAGCATGGAGAATACTTTTGTCAATTGTGAGTGTCCCGAGGCACTCAAAGTTCGTTATGCCACTAG